>QNGE01008231.1:0-18196 GCA_008508345.1 Paragonimus westermani
CTCTCCTGAGTGTGTTTCTCACAAATGTGTCGAGAAATATACGATTATTAATATTATCGAGAACACGTAACATCAGTCACGGTTCGGTCAGTTAGGTTGTTCCCAATCGGGTCCTCTTCCTCGGAGATTTCACAACCCGCTGGCTCCGCAACACAATGGAATGACACAATGATTAGCTTCATTTCTGAAACGTGCAACGTGCCTCCTCTTAGTTTCGGTTTCACTTCACACTATGTATATATGTACCAGGTGTAGAATTATTTGTTTTAATTTTTCAACTCCACATTAGGTCACGTAATCAAACAAATGAAAGGACGGTGAGTCACTCATCGTGTCCACCATCCGGTTCGTATTCAGGTATTTATTTACATGTCTACATCAGCCTTAAAGTCTCTATCTGATGGAGTCGTTGGAAGTAGAAGTGGGAATATGTTGGAGTGCAGACAGGATTCTTTTGAATGGCAGTTTTTCGAATGCAGAGGATTAATTCCAAACAGGATGACAATAACAAGCCTATGTTAGGCGACATACGCGAATTGTTCTCCAACGTCTTACCAGTTGAAACTTTCTTAAGAAATTGCTGTGTGGTCGATACAAGTTTTTTCTGGCTTTAATATTTGTGTTTATTAGTAACAATTCAACCGCTGTCTATAGGTTCCTGTTCCATTGATGCCACTCTTCAGACGTTCCAAGAGATGAGAAGAAGAACCGTTTTGTATTCTTGCCTAAATCGTTACAGACCGGTAGGTCCGAAAAGTACGACCAAATTCGTCATTACAATTGCTAATATTCTGTTCGGACGGAGATTTCACATTACTCTGTAGAATGAACTAAAGACCGGCTAGATCCTCCCGTCCTACGATGACCTGCAACACGATGCGTTAACCTTCATTGGTTTCCGTTATTAGATAATTCTGTGGGGTGTGAACTTAGTTTGGAAGCCATGCTAACATTCATCCGCTTTCTGAATGAGGAGACGCTACCCATTTACAGGTCGAAAGTGGAACGGAAACTTGATAATTGTCCACTTGTGCTTATATCTGACGATTCTCGAAATCAGATACTGAGGTCGAGTGATCTGTGATTGTTTCGGTCGATTTGAGGTTTCATGAAACGTTACATCATCAGAGCATCATACGATGGGCTGGAGACAAGACTGAAATCACGCTTGCGTATTCTGGAAGCAGTAGTGACGTAAATACCTCCTTGAGTTGCAAGCCTATCAAAAGTGGTTCACTACCACACGTGACTAGCAGGTAGAAAAAGTCGTCCTTCTTTGTGACATTAACTCCTCGGGGTGTTTGGCCAGAAGGTCTGGCAAACAATGCACCCTCACCATCAGGCATTCTGTCGGGAAAATCGCCAGTTCCCCGAAAACATTGTGTGGCAAAGAGTAACGGTTTGACATGACCCCTAGTAGTCGTGTGTTTATCGGTATTTAATGAGCGAAAGTCTGTAGAACTTGAATGTGAAATACACTTGCGTTGATCCTGATATGGAAGTTCAAACAAATGAGAGAATTCTTTTCAACTTTTTCTTGCAGGAACTTTTGACAAACTCCCATTAGGAACACAAGGAGGCGATGATTACCAGAGAAGTTTGAGAGAGATTATGTGTAAGATTTGACAGATGTCAGTGAAATGAGCGGATTGTGGATCACCGAATTTCTTTTGGAGAAAACCAAGTATCCGCAGGTGGAACTCGTGCATTTGCACTTTCACGCAGTTGTTCCTCGGCCTATAATGTAATAATAATAATAAAATGGTATATTTCTCAACACATTCGTGAGAAACACGCTCAGATAAGCGTGATCAGTACACATATTTTAACGTGACGACATAACGTACATATAATTGTTAATTGTACAAGACACCAAGTATGGAAATAGAATAATAAAACGGACAAAATGATGAAGCAAAAATCCAGTTTATGAAGAAGCAGATGGTTCACTTGCTTACAAAATAATAGTTCACAAGGTTTTGAAAATTCGATGGAAAATGTTAAGTTGTTACATCAATTGTTGCTTCACAAGGCTAACGTAGGCCTTGTGTTCAAGGTCATGCCAGAAAAAGGATTTTTCGGGATGGAGTAAATGAATAGTCGAAGAATTTCGCCATTAGTTGATATGGATGGCCTCGGAAAAATACGTAGAAACTTTTGGGAAGATGAGGGAAGATAGGCGGGTACCAACTTTTCCGGAGAAATGGGCAATCTTCTGGACTGGACCCCGTTATTTCCTCAAATCGACGAAATTTCGCAAATTGCCCAACCAGTACATGATTTTGATTCTCCGAACGTTGTGGAATGTTGTCTCACGTTGGAATTTATCGTAGAATCAAGAATGGAAGGCAAAATTACGTGATAAGCAGAAGAACGTAAAATGGTCATGTGAAGTATGACGAATGATGGAGTCTGACATTTTCTGGCTAAATCCTTTATATAGAATTTACAATTTTGTGCTAATTATTAAGATATATATCTCTAACAAATAATTGTTGTCGTATAACGCGAAAAGTGACCAATTCACAGATTATCCTAGTATATGACTACAGCCGAATTCCGATATCGATTTAGTATGTCCGGCCGTTGTGTAGAATGGGAAGATGTTTAGCAACACGGAAAGATTATCAGGTTGTCTGTAGAATAGGAAGAGGCACGTATTTATATGTAATCATATGAGGCGAACAGGTTAAGTTATATATATTCTCTAAACCGTTTTAACTTGCACAGCTATTGCGTAGTGGTTAATAGCTATACAGAGCTGATAATCGTTGAGTATGGAGTAAGAGTACCGGGATGGTTTGGTTACTACTAACGGGGATGTTTAAGATGCCATATGTAGTTTTGCTATGCAGCTGCAATTTTCGACAAAGCTGTGTACAAGATCTATCCTGCTGGAGAAATGATAAGTTTCGAAATGAGGAATTTCTCAAATGGCTAAATTGATAGCTTTGATCGGTTCGAAGTGTGTGTGGCGTTACATCCTGTGGTATAGATTCACCCTCCGTTATTATTAGATTAGATCTGATGGTTAGATGTTATTAGGTCCGTTTTGAAAGATATCGTCTTCAGGCAGGCAGAGTTTGAAGATCAACATGACGTTCTTTAATGTTAGGAAAGTTTCTAGGCTTCGTTTGAATTGATGTATATTCTTACTGGTTCTAATTGCATGTGGGAGTTTGTTCCAAATGTAAGTATATTTCACTAGGAAAAAATTTGAACGGAGTTTTCTACGGGATTTAAGAGTTGCCAAAGTGAACTCTTTGTTCCTGATGTTGTATTTTGAGCTATGTTGAAGGCGAATCGCGAGTTTTACCTTAAATTTATTGCTATAAACTAGATTATACATGAGCGCAAGGTTTAGCTTGAGACGCCGTAGCCAAAGAGGATCCAGTTTAAGCGTCTGGCATCGTTCTCTGTAGTTCAACGAAGGCGGATAACCCACTAAACCTTTCGTAAATGCACGTTGGAGACTTTCCAGAGCTAGCCTATCAGACTTGCGCAAGTGACTATATATGAACGTGCAGTACTCAAGCTGGGGTCGTACGCACAGCTTATAAAGGTGCAGTCGAGCTGCAGGAAAAAAGAATGAGTGCCTGATGTATCCAATCGTTCGCTTAGTTTTAGCTACTAGGAAAGAAATGTGTTCAGCAAAATTGAATGAGTTTGAGTAACGTATACCTAGGTCGCGGACTGAGTTGGCAGTTGGAATAGCATGACCATCCAGCTTTATAAAGTCCTCTGGTATATGACAACCGTGTGTGACAATGGTGGATTTATTGGCTGAGAATTTCATCAGCCAGGTTTGACACCAAGACTCTAATGACATGATGTCTTCCCGTATATTTCCTAAAGAAGAATTGAGATCGCCAGTAGGAAAAGTATAGACAAGTTTGATGTCATCAGCGAATAGGAATAGTTTGCCATGTTTGATAACTTCACATATATCATCTATATACATAAGAAAGAGCAACGGTCCCAGGACGCTTCCTTGAATCACTCCGCTGGTGACTGGTCTGGGCGTTGAGCTGTTATCTCCTATTTTCACTGTTTGTGTGCGGTCCACAAGGTATGAAGCAAACCAGCTGAGTAATGGGTCACGTATACCGAAAGATGCCATTTTGATCAGAAGGCGCTTATGAGGCACACGATCAAAAGCTTTTTGCATATCCAGGAGTATGATAACAACTGCATTCCCTGAATCAGCAGATATTGTAACATGATCAAAGAATTCCAGCTGACACGTCATGCACGAACGTTTGCTGAGGAACCCATGCTGGGATAGGTTTATAAGCTTTTGTGATAATAAGAATTCAACCATGCGACATTTTATTATCCTTTCCAATACTCTGGAACAAATTGAAGTATGGTTAATGGGACGATAATTGTTGATGTTCTGTCGTGAGCCACCTTTGTAACGGGGCTGAATTATAGAATTTTTCCATTGGAGTGGGAAGGAACCTAACGATAGAGAAAGTGTATAAATATTAAGCAAAAGGAAAGGGATGTCATCCCCTCCGTGTTTGAGAGCAACAGGGTGTATACCCTCTGGACCAGGTAGGTAAGAGGGTTTGATAGTAGCTAACTGAGAGCGGATTTTTACTGCATCAACAGTAACGTGGCTTAGGAACGTGTTTGTTTTTACAGGGAGAGGTGAGGGCAATACATTTTCCTCAATGTTGAAGGAAGCAGCAAAATACGAATTGAAGGCTTCGCAGATTGTTACGGGATCATCTACGGTAGTTTTGTTCTGTAATGTAACTACTGAGATAATAGGGTCTCTTGTACAGTTTCTGCGTTTAAATAACTGCATCAACTCAAAGCTCTTCTCTTTGCTGTTCAATGCACGTTTTTCTTCATTCTGATGGAGCATTTTGGTCCTAGTTTCTATCGTGTCAAACATTTTGTGCATTTGAATAATAAGGGAGAAGTCTTGTGTTTTTCGATATCGTGATTTCAGATTTTGGAGCTTACGTTCCTCTTTTGGAGTGAGGGTCCAGTTTTTACCACACACTCTACGGCGTTTCGATTTTTCCGGGGCTAAAATGTTCATACAAAATCTGAAGTGTTCTGTAAATACTTCGGTTGCTATACTAGGGTCAGAGGTCAGAAAGAATGTGTCCCACACCAATGACCTCAACAGAGTGGCGAACGTATTCCAGTCGATTAATTTTATCTGGCGATAACTTACTATGTTCGATGCTATTACAGCTTTTAGGTCAAACATGAGGTTGACCACGTTGTGATCACTTCCTGGGAACCGTTCTAGGACGGATACTTTAGCAGAGGAGATACCTGTTGTAAAAATGAGATCTAAAGTGTGGTCTAGTCTGGTAGGTTCTAAGACATGTTGGCGCCAACCATTTACTTGGATACATGCAAGAAACTCTGCTTGATTTGCGGGGGCTGTGAAGGAGGTCCAAGAAATATTGGGCATATTGAAATCTCCACCAATTATTTTGTACTGCGTGGGCAATGTTGATACATAATTCAGTCCATTGATAAGATTGGTCATGGCGTCCTGAGAGGCGTTAGGTGGTCTGTAGACACATCCTAAGAGTAGTTCACGGGATTCAGTTGCCACTGATAGCCACAATGAGTCATCAATTCTATCAAGACACGGCTCATCGAGTATAGTTGCAGAATACTGCTCCCTCAAGTAAATTAAACATCCACCGCCACGTCCTGCATCCCGATTTTTTCGGAACATATGATAACCTATAACATTTAGTTGTGTTCGAAGTCGCAAGGATAAACCGAGCTTCAGTGACCAGAATAATGCAAGGATTATATAAGAAGACGAAGGATCTAAAAATCTGCATCTTATTGACCAGTAAGCGTGCATTCAAAAGCAATAAACTTATTGCATTTTCCTTACTCGATGTCATTTTTAGACCTTTGAAAATGTACGAAGCAGAAGGGTCTTTGTGATTCAGAGACTTTGGTAACGTCTCTTGGTCTGATGCGGTTACGGTAAGCACATCGATAACTAATGGAATATCCCCTGCGTCTGAGTCCATGACAGAAAATTTTGGAAAAGTGTCAGCAAGGTGAATTGGGGCAGTGGGGGTATGCGAGGTGGACTGGGCAGGGGAGGTTTGAACGGGGTGTGACGCAATAAAAAAGGGTAAGATTGAGATGGATTGGTCATATCTACCTGCACGTTGTCCGCAAAGGGATCACGGAAGGAATTTAGGTGAGCATTAATACTGTGGGGGCTGTTTGTATTAAAAGAGGCGTTAAGAATGGGATAGGCAACTCTGGTGGGAATAGTGGGGTTCTGGTTACGTCTTGCTTCAAAAGGTGTGTCACGTGAGATATTGCTATTGTTGGGAAGAGGTCGAAGATTAGGGGTTGGTAATAGATACATCCTTTTTCTCTCTGGGTGTGGGTATGGGTTCACATGCTTTTTGTCTGGGTGGCAGATTTGGGATAGCATCACATCGCTCAGATAATGGCGGGCAACTATCGCAGCTGTGCGCTGAGCACAACCTATTTTTGGCCAGCACTGGTGTTAGGCATCGTGCACGTCACTGCTGAACATGGCACCCGTCTTCTCTGAGTAAGGCCTTGTCCCAGACAGACCACGGGGCAGTAAGTTATAAATGGCAGAGTTCCATCCAAGACCGTCGATCTTACCAAAGCACGCGTTTGAATTCTGTTCATGAGTTGGTACGTTGCTGCTTCGTTCTTACTTCTGCTAGGGAATGACCACATCAACAGCAACGACTAGCTGTTGAGAAATTGGCTATACCGCGAGTGAAGCATGAGGTTGAAACACTGAATTCTCGCAACGGATTAACAGTACCGAACGCAGGAAATAGAGCCGGTAAAACACAGGTCGTTTGCCCGCCCACAACAATTCAATCTCCAGCAGCGTTACAGACCAAAGCGGACACAACGGCCAATCTATCAAACATCGCACTGCTACTACTGCTCAGTTTATGGGAAGCAAGACTACCAGTGTGGCTACAACCGAGGTGAGTCTGCTAATCGCCTTGTATTTAGGTTGATATGTCCATCTCTTTCACAGAATAGTAGTCATGTGCGCTCACCTACTGTTTCTAGGTTGTTGTGGTCTACGCCTTCCGTTTTGCCCGTAGATACAGGAGCTGCTCGTTGTTTAATAAGTATGCACAGAGTGCCCAGACAGGTTTTGCTACAGCGAGACTCGGGCGTCCGGTCAGTTGCTGCTAACGGTACTGACATCAGGTCAGTCGGCTGATTGAATGTCCCTGTTACCCTAGGTGACAAAAATCGTGAACACCCGATGTTGGTAGTAGAAAATCTTCCCTGGGATGTCATTCTGGGAATTGATATCTTGATAACACTCCGGGGGAAGGTAAACTTACCTAACGGGACGTTAGAATGCAGCACTGAAACTATTCCATTTCGTAACTCTGACCGCCAGAGCATGGGTGCTATGGCTACTGCCGTGAAGCAGTTACTGTCACCGAAACCTAATGCCAGAGCTGGAGGCGACCTATGCTAAATTCCAGGACGTGTTTGCGTGGAAAGAGGGTGAGACGGGGAGGATCAACCTAACACAGAGGATGCTAATCCAATACGGTTGCCTTCGCGCCGTGTGCCTGTCCAACACAAGGCCGAGCTAGAACAGATGAGTAGCGAGTTGGTGGCCAGTGAAATTATACGCCCCTCTAAGTCCCCGTGGGCAGCTCCAATTGTACCACGGAAAAAGCATGACGGGACACTTCGGTTATGTGTTGACTACAGAAAATTGAACGCTGTTACGAAAAATGATTCACTCCCACTACCTTCCTACACGCCTGCTGAATCGGATCCAGCAAGACGTATCAGTTACCTCTTAGGTCCTCACCAATGAAGGCTATCACGAAGAACGTGTTCAACGGTCCGAGGCTTGCCATGGGAGACATCGAGGGTCTTCAACGTCCAGCCACTCAGATGAAGAGTTTCCAGTTGAAACCGTCTCAACTGGACCCTCTGTCTGAGTTGGGTTTTCCAAACAACCCTCTGCGCATCGTGGAGAGACTTCCTCGCCCATTGCAAGAGAAGTGGGTGGAAGTGGCTGACTCTGTTATAAATAATAGTCGGGAGCCTTCTTTCAACGACTTACTCGAGTTTACAGAGAGGCGGATCTCGATTTTTAGTAACCTATATTGGCAACCCATCGCCCGTTTAGTCCAGGACTGCATCAGTGGAAGTGAGGCCGCGCGTTTCCGCGAGGATTCTCATCGTCATCGTCGGAGTGGGAAATAAGCTGCACAATGCGCAGTATGTTGTGATGATTATGGCTTGCCGATTTGGAAGCATGTCATTAGAAGGGAGACGCGAAGTTCTAAAAAACTGCAAACGGTGCTTCGTTCTTCTACTGCAAATCCACACAGCCAAGTATTGCGGAGTTCGTATACGGTGTTCATGGCCTGGATGTGGAAGCGACACCATACCCCGATACACGCAAACCCGGCGCCTTCTGGAACCGAGGTCGGGGTGAAGGAGTCAAGCTTTGAGGCCACCTATTTTCATACGAGGGAGTTCGTCTATTTTTCGTGTCTGCCAGATTAATTGGGGCAGTCGGGACGTTTGAAACGTATGCCCTGCTGGATAACGGGTCCGATACCAGACTCGTAGATCAGTCTTCATCTGAGCTACGAGGGCTGCCGACATGAAAACGAACGCTTAGCATCTATACACTGAATAGGACCGCTACTAACGAATTTCGAGCGGTGAGTTCGGAAGTTGAATCTTCAGATGACGGAAATAGGATCAGGGTCGACAAGGCCTCTACTATCAAGGGTCTTCCGGTTGAACGGTTGGAAACCATATCAAAGGATGACGTTCAGCTGTGGCCCGATTGGCCATCTCGTTGGGAGAAGATAAAGTCGGGATACTAATGGGTTGCGACGTGGCGAAAGCATATTTGGTAGTAGATCAGC
The DNA here is from genome assembly GCA_008508345.1 of Paragonimus westermani. Lineage (NCBI taxonomy): Eukaryota > Metazoa > Platyhelminthes > Trematoda > Plagiorchiida > Troglotrematidae > Paragonimus > Paragonimus westermani. Next base: position 8,916 of record QNGE01008231.1, read on the forward strand.
GAGCAGGAAGCAGGCGTCAGCCATACGCTTTGAAAACCATCTCTGGCTGGACCTTGCGAAGTCCCATGTCACACTCAGCAAACAGAAAGCCTGAAGTTCATTATTTGACGGGTGCTGAGCTAGCGCGATTGGATCAATGTGTGTTCGACCCAGAGTTTGTCGAGCGCGGACTTCCCGAAGAGGTGGTTCAGTCATGTGATAATCAGCAAACTGAGCGCATTGCAGAGTCCACGGTTGCGTTCCAGGACGGTCGGTGTGAGAGCGGCTTGCCGTGGCAGCCTGACAGCGTAAACCTTTCCGATAACCGGTGGATGGCTCAAAGATTATCAAGGCAAATGTGGCCGGAGGTTGTATATATGGAGTTGACACTAGCGAGAATAACAGCGATTCGGCGATCGATACACGGGTTCGAGGCAGCGGCCGGAGGTCCCCAGATCCAGTCGGTTTCCATTGCTCATTGTCAACGGGCGTCCTTTGATCTGAAAGGCGATCAATGAAAACAGGTTGTAGCACCGCTTATAGTGATTACAGTGAATACCAAGAACGCAGTAAGATCACTCTCATAATGCAGTTTTGGGTAAATGAGAATCAAGCAAATCTTCGATACTATCACGAGAAGCGCTGCTGACGACCTCAGAAGGAAGGCTGTTCCAATAGTTAATAACCCTGTAAGAAAGGAACTGCTGCCTAAGTGAGGTCCAAGGACGAAGCTCGAAAATCTTCCTATTATATCCTCGCTGGCCGTCACCATTCGCTACAGTAAAGAACTGTTCTAAAAGACCTGCTCTGAAGAAGAAATGTGTGAGTTTCAAATCATCACGCAGTCTTCGAGATTCAAGTGGGTGCAGATCAGGAATTTCAATTCAAGACTCGTAAGTAACATTACTCAGGTCCGCGACCACCTTGGTAGCCGCGCGTTGGACACGCTCAACAGCTAATGTGTCTTTCTTCAGGCAGGTATAGGTGACCTGATTGGCATGATCAAGAAGCGGTCTTATATAAATCCCGTTGAGCGTTTGAGAAGCTTTCTTGTCTATGCGGGGGATTGCGCTCAATCATCAAAAGAGCGGCAAATCCTTTCTTGCCGCCATCTCATGGTGATACGTGAAGGACAAGTTAGACGTAAACCAGATGTCCAGCTCTTCCTTCAGATCGATTCTCGTGACATCTACTGTGTTAGATGCACTATGAATCATGAAGGCATTGCCAGAATCTCCACCGAGTGACATGTGGGTACATTTATTGTCATTCAGTGGGAGACTCCAATCGTCCGACCAGCGCTTGATCGCGTCAAGATCAATTTGTAGTGCACTGGGATCAGTGGCATTCCGGATTTCCAGGTCGTCTGCATATAAGAGGACGTTGCTGGAAATATTGTTTGGAAGATCGTTGATGTAACTGAGAAATAACAAAGGACCTAGAACTGACCTTTGGGGAACTCCCGCAGAAATGATAGAGGTAGCCGAAAGGTCTGATCCGGTCTTGACTCTAAAAGTTCTATTATTAGGAAAAGAAGCCATCCGGCGAAGAACCTCTCCGTGGATACCGCAGGCTCCCAGTTTGTGTTTCAGCGGACCGTGTGGGACACGATCGAAAGCCTTGGCGAAGTCGAAGAAGAGAGCATCAGAAGTGAGGCCATTGTCTTTGGCCTCCGTCAGACTATCCATGAAAATAAGCATGTATGTTATGCATGACCGATTAGGAAGGAAGCCATGCTGTGTGGAGGAAAAAGATTATTTGATAAGAAGTGATTGAGTATGGCGCGCTTTAGTAGGCGCTCCATTATTCTGCACGGAATGCTAGTGAGGCTGATTGGCCGATAACTAGCCGGAGGGTGCCGGTCACCCACTTTAAATATGGGCGTGACCATCGCCTCTTTCCATGCGCTATGGATAATGCTAGTCTGGAGTGTTTACTTAAACGGCCTATAAAGGGGTTGAGCCAGACTAAAGGCTGCTTTCTTGAGTATTCTGGGATGGATCATGTCGGGACCCATTGCCCTGCATGAATTGACCTTGAGTAAAAGTTCTTCAACCTCTAGCACAGAAAACTCAGCGATCACGAGTGGTTGCCTGAATTTCTGCAGCGGTAGTACAGCATGCCAGCTTGGGGATGCGAGTAGTACCCCCTGAATAACTCGGCCACATCTTGGGGGTCAGATGAAATCTCCCCGTTGGGCAGTCGTAAAGAAAGGGCGGAAGGTTTGTTCTTTTTTAGTCGTCGCATATGCTTGAATAAGAAGTTTTTGTTCCCGTGGGCTCTGAGGAGGATCTTCTCTTGTACGAGTTTGGTGTTTGCGGATTTTCCGCCTACACTTGTTTCGGACAATGTGGAACGCGCTGAGGTCCTCTGAGTTTCCTGTAAGCTCATGCTCCGCGAATAAATGGGAATGGTTATCGAGGAGATGACGTATCCTGCGTGGAAGGGGTGGTCGATAAAAGAAAATGCACAGTGTGCTCGGTGCAAATAAATCGTCTATTCACGTAGTACTTACCCCAACACCCGGTGTTGAATTCGAACGAACCTGCTGAAATTTATCTACAGAAAGTGAATGCTGTTGTTGTTATACCGTTAATATGTGAGTTTGAAGAACCATGTGAGTGATTACGGACGGATTACTCAGAAAAGTACGACATATGTTTTTTGTGCTGTGGGGAAATTTTTTGTTTCAATGCGTAAATGATTTTTACCAAGGACGCCGAATAATATTTACTTTAAACGCGCAGCCGAAACCAGCGAGTGCACGCAAATTGAACTTTAGTTGCGTAACGGGGCGTGCTGCTGTGTTGTCGGTGCCGTTTTGGTTTGTGTTTGTATAAGTCGTGTGCATGGCTCACTGGGCCTTCGGCTCATGCTTGTTCGTATTGTTCCCCTTTTCAGAACTGTTGTTCGAACCCCTACTTCAGAAGAACGCTGTCTCCCGGTGCGTCCACGTTGCCCGAATGTTGGTCTGCGAAGTCACGGGCATTCAAAGTAGAGTCGGCTTGCCTGCATGTTACAATGCTGCTCACCGTATTCGGGCGTAAGGTACCTTGTCAGAAGTTTGCGCAGTTACATGACCACAGAAGATATGGAATTTCATGTGTTTTCAGAAAAGCAAAGAGGTTCAACGAAAAGTGAAGCATTGTACCAAATGAAGCATTTCGCCCTACGGTCAAACTACGTGCATCCTACAGTCACAACGCCACGATCTATGGTTGGACACAATCACGTCCATGCTCGACGGTCAGCCTACGTGCAACTTATAGTCACAACGACGTGAAAATGATGCTGAATTTCCGGACTGCTTATTATAGGTACATATCATTATTATTTGGAATATTCCGTCCGAATTCCCGAAGACTCCTTGCTTTCGGTTCCACTTCAGTATGAGTCGTCTTCTTACTGTGTCTGCTGATCCATATTGAATTCGTATGTAACACGGTAGGTGGGGCTTCACTTACTGCTGCCAGTGACGTCCGTCTAGTCATTTGCCAACACTTTCACTTGGACCCGCTTGAGGTGCGAAACAACGCGAAACTCATCTTCAGAGGTATCATCAATGATTAATTGAGCTGAACATGGTCTCTGTTTGTGTTTCAATGTCGGAGGTGGTACGGCGTTTGAGGTAGATGCAACTGGACAAGCAGGATTGTAGTGACTGCCTTGTGCAGAAGGCGCAGTGCGATAGATCAGCATTATTCATGCACTCCATATGGAAAAGGTCATGCTAGCCTTGAAAACGCGGTTTCTTGTCTTGGGGTTTACATCCTGCAGCATGACTGACCCGTGATGCAACTTTTGTAATCCAGTTGAAATGCATCACTACCGGCGACCGGTGTTGAAGTAGCTGCTTGCGTGTGTTTGATGATTGGTATGTGTTAATGGAAGGTTGGTAGCCAAGTTCCCTGCCCTATTGTTTCTCTCATCACTGATTCATCTCCTTACGTTAGAATTCCCCATAATGATTACGAGCATTCCTTACAATCTAACTCTATCACACAGATTACGCGCATGACGCACCATTTCTCCCGTAAATGATGATCTTGATATATTATAAAATTTGAACATAGCAGTGAGAAGACGGACACTGGTAGCTGCTAGCATTTCGTATTGCTTCTTCAGTACCAAATAACAATAACCAGGAACATATATATGACACTAATTGGATGGGGGTGAAGAATAAAATAGCGAATGGGGTGGAGAAACAAGACGACAGAATGATTAAGTCCATGGGAGTCTTGAGCTTACATATAATTGTTTTTGTACACACAACACTGGCTTGAATTTGGACTGCTTACTACCACTTTTGCAGAATAATTGGTATCCGCTAAAATTTATCAATAGACACAGCCAACAGCGTATTGTAGGAGATAAGGTTCCCACGGTTGGGAAGAAGAAAGTCTACATTGAACTACCATTCAAAGGTGACACTTCTTCACTCCTAACCACGAAACGTCTCGTCGCATCCATTAAGCGAGCGTACAATGCGGCTGAAATCGTAGTCGTTGACCGAACTCGGAAGCTACCGTTACCTTCGGTAAAGGAAGAACCGATAGGTGCTTGAACTCTAGGATGAAGGAACATCTGCCGAAATGGGTTCAGGATGTGACTGCGCAGTCTACTCCCTTCGTCCCTGGATCACGCAAGCTTCCGGCCTCCTCTATCGCCAGGCACATGTTGGCCACTGGCCACCGGATTAATCCAGAATTAACATTCAGAATTATAATGCGCCACGCTAATCCGCGTTTCCTGCGTTTTGCCGAGGCGGTCGCAATTAGTCGTCTCAAGCCAGTGTTGTGTGTACAAAAACAATTATATGTAAGCTGAAGACTCCCATGGACTTAATCATTCTGTCGTCTTGTTTCTCCACCCCATTTGCTATTTTATTCTTCACCCCCCATCCAATTAGTGTCATATATATGTTCCTGGTTATTGTTATTTGGTACTGAAGAGGCAATACGAAATGCTGGCATCTACCAGTGTCCGTCTTCTTACTGGTATGTTCAAATTTATGAGGGGAACCAACTGTATTATCAAATGTTGATACTGTTTGGTTGTGGAAACTTGTTTTTACTCAGTCTTTCTTCCTTACTTTCCCTTGCCGGTTCTTCGTTAATATTCACCCTGGTTTCATTTTCATTTGACCGCCCCGCCATTACCTGACTGGTGCATGTGATCATACATACGCGAACCGTTAATCTCGGAACTTGTATATTTAGTGGATTCATTATCGAGGATTGTTGTTGCCTTCCACTGTTTGGTTCATCCTATTGTTTTCAAACATTAGCACCTTATTAATAATAAACTTACCGATACGACCGTCTTCCTTTTTGGATCCGAATCGATTGCTCGACGAGCTCATAATTTATAGGCATGCGACTATCGTGGATCCAGTATATCGATAGACGTTGCGAGAAGACTAAGCGTTGCTCGAACAACCACTAGACGTCCGGGATCAACATTCGTCAACCCACTTTGTGTGTGGAATTATCCACCAGTCATCATCTGGACCAACCGTCTGGCGCCTTCTTTCTCTCGAATGGTGGCCTATCCAATTTGACGGATTCTGACCCGTCAGTGAGTCATCCCAGTTATTTCTGATACGCTCTTGTTTTTCTCGTACGTATACATTTTGTACACGCCCGTTATTGTTGCGCCTTCTATTGGTGTTACTATATTATATTCTTTCTTATCGTTTTATTGGTTAGCAAACCAGAAATTTAAACATGAATTAAGACGGCGTGAGAATAAGAACGCAAGTATCGGGACACAACTTTCGCAACTTAGACCCCTTCAACTGAAAAGCAAGGAGACGGCCCTCAAACGAGCACTATTTACTGCTCAGTCTGAAGGCGAAACAGTAGGCACAGCAGCTGTGTACAGGTTTTTACCAACCTTGGATGTAGGCCGCTCAACGGACTAATCAAAAGCTTGTGTGAGGCTCGAATTTTTGAGAGTCGTGGCGGGTAATCAAAGTCCCTAAACAGAGAAGTCCACTTTTCTTGGCAGGCATTGCAAATTTCTGGGGAAGGTGCTCTGCCCAACACCTCTGTGGAGCATTTCCGATGCCGTCGAGTTGCATTGGACTGTCTTGATTGTGCCCACAAAGCGGTCAAATTGACTGTTGAAATGTGGCTAGTGTGATAGTGAAAGTAGATGTCAAATGCTACTCTGAATGCAGACCTCCTTGAACTGGACAAAGGTAAACTGCGATCCACGATTTTTGAGACAACCGTCTCCAGGAAACCACGTTGACTGAAAATCCGACGTGGATTGTCGATGGTGGCCAAGGTGGTAGCGTACGTCAGCGGGACGATCCCAGATCACTCGGAGTATGCATTCATCAGAATGAGAAATGCCAAATCGTCAACAGGCATTTCACTATCCACTTGGGATCGTGGCCACGGGTGTCCGAAGTGCTTTCATGACCTAGGCTCGTTGCGCGGCGGTTTTCGCGACAGCGACTGCAATCTCCAATATGGTTGTCGACCTCAGGCCGCTAGGTTTTGCTCCTGGCAATCAACTTCGCGCGTCTAGTACCAGAACAGTTTGGCGTAGCGGAGACGGGATGGCGTCGCGGCCAACGAACATCATACAGCATTTGACCAACGACAAGAACTCGCGCAGTATGTAAAATTGACGGAGTTCGCCAGCTGATGGAGTTGATTGTCATCGAGTATGGACGCAGGTGTGTAATATTCCACAGTGGGGGAACTCACGTGAGCGATAGTAATTCACTGGGCAAGGGATGGAATGTCCACGTGCTAAAAAAGGATCATACGAGATTTAGTCACAGAGCTGGTGAGTGGGAAGTCGTATTTACAACCACCCAATGGAGCGCACAAGTCCGTAGAAAAGGTGTATTCAGCAAGACATGCAATAACAAGAGTACGACAATGCAATGTGTTATGCGGTATACAAGTCAGCAAAACAAGCGTCTTACAATTATGCGTTGTTTCCTTCTGTTGGTTCTTCTTGCATCTCGTCCACGTAGGTGGCCGCCGCGAAAACTGGAGGAGGGAGGGAAAACGCACATGTTGTAAGGCGCGCAGTTTCTTTGGTGTCGCTACTGGTGCAAAACTCCTTTCTTCCGTAGGCGCTGTCCTCAGCGCATCCATTTTCTCTCTTCTCCAAACGGTTAAAATGTACAACAGATGACCATCCGGGTAGTTTCAGCTGTTTGATGCGGTATGTTACATATGTAAATACTTCGTCGACAAAGTATGGCTCTCTCCACTCCCGATGGGGTTTAGGCGGGACCACTGGGGTGGTACAGCGTTGTCTAACCACACTTCCACTCCTAGCTGGAGCTGCGTTCCATGAACCCTTCTGTCAAATTAGGCCTTCTTATGACGCTGGGCTCCTTGCAGATGTGACCTAGCCAGTTGGTGACCACGCACGAGGCTTGAGTACATATAACGAATATGTTCCGATGTCAGTAAGGGTTCATGGTGGTCAGTCGGGAGGAGTGTATCCGATACCAGTCGGAGTTCCCGCCCCGATACTATAAAGTAAAGGGTTTGGCCCGTGGACGCATGGACAGTGGCCCGGTATGCTAGGATGCATCGGGGTAACGCAATGTTTCAGAAACACGTTGTTTCATGGTCGATAAAAGCTTCCAGCAGGCTTTTTAAAGTGTGATTGGTGCGCTCAACGAGTCCGTTGCCTTCCGGATGGTGTGCTGTGGTGCGGGACTTCACGATGTTCAGAATGTGGCACATTTCCCGCATCAACAGGCTCTCGAAATTTGATTCCTGGTCGAAATTTAGTTGATACGGCGCGCCCCAGCGCGAAATCCATTCACTGAACACCGTTCTTGCAATCGTCCGTGAGTCTGTAGCCGGGACTGGGATCGCCTCACACCACTTGGTAAAAGAGTCGACCATGACCACCACGTAGCGGTTCCCCCTCGCCGTCTCTGGCAACCGCCCGACAAATCTATCCCTATAATCTCATTCGGGAAACCTGCTGTCATGGGCTGAAGTGGTGTCTGGGGCTGTTGATTCGGGTTCTTGAATTGTGAACATTCTGCACATCCCTGACAATACAGTGTCACGTTCCGTCTCATGTGTGGCCACCAGAAACGTCATCTTTCCGCCTCTTCAGTTTTGTTTTGGCCGGAATGGCTAAATTCTTCATGTAAACGGCGCAAGAAAACCGTGACCGCGGATGTGAGTACCACGATTCGTCAGAGGTATGTTGGGCTATCCTGGAAATATAGTACATCCTCCTGCATTACCAGTTTCGGCCAGAGTGCACACAGACAACGGGTTGCCCAGCCGGTTCCGGCGACTTCATGCTTAGTAGGTAGAATTTGACCTTGTAGCAGCCGTTGATAGATTAGACGTAGGTCTGGGTCTTCGGATTGTAATTGCGTCCACTCTTGCGCATCTGTATCCTGTAACGCTATGGCTGAAACGAAGTCAGCTGTACAAGATGGACACTCTCCGTGATCTTTGTGAGGTCTTCGTGACATTGCATCGGCGTTCGCATGTTGCTTCCCAGGGCGGTGCTGGTCCGGGAGGTACTCTTGTTATCTTGCAATCTGACCCTCTGAGTCCCGAAAATTTTGTAGCCACAGAAGTGACTGATGGTCTGTGCACACGAGAAATGGACGCCCGACGAGATAGTGTCTGAACTGTCCAACGAAGTGTACCAAGGCCAGCATTTCTTTGCGCGTCGTGCAGTAATTTCGTTCTCGTTTGGTGAGGCTTTTACCAGCGTAAGCAATAACATGTTCGAACCCATTCTTGGTTCGTTGAGAGAGAACAGCCTCAATTGCCGTGCCGCTAGCATCAGCATCTAAGATGAAACAACCTGCGTCTGTCTGAAAATGTCAGAACGGGCGCCTTACGGAGTACTTCCCGCAACTGGTTAAAGGCGTCTTTCTGGCCAGCTGACCGGACGAAAACAGTGTTTTTGTTTAAGAGGGCGTTGAGGGAGCTGCGATTTCCGCGAAACGCACTATGAATCACCTATAATAAGGAGCCAAACCGACGAAACTGCGAACATCATCTACGGATTTGGGCACGGGCCAGGGTCGTACGAGTTTGATTTAATCAGGATCACAGTGTACACCGGCAGAGGAGATAATGTGTCCCAAATACTTGAACTCCTGTTAAACCAATTTGCGCTTGTTCGGTTTTAACTTCAAACGAACTGCTCGAAACTTTTCTAGGGTTAATCGTACATTACTTAGATGTTATTCAGGAGTATGTCCGTGCAAAATGATGCCATCCAGGTAGACGAGGCATTTATCGGGTAACAACTCACGCAATACCGTATGCATCAACCGCGGG
>QNGE01008232.1:0-18182 GCA_008508345.1 Paragonimus westermani
GTGAACCACTGATGCATTGCTGTCTATGATGATGACGATGATACTGACGACAGACGATTAGCCCGGCGGGTCTGATATATCTGTTAATAAGTATCTAGTCATTCTTCTGAGGTCACCCTGCAAATAGTCATTCATACGTGCGCACCGCCTGTGCACAAACTTTGAAACTTGCGACATCGTTGAGTACGCTGATGTGAATAAATGGTTCCTAATTCATTGGTTGACCTTCGAAATGAATGAAGAAATTGGTTTAATTCTATGGTTACCGGAATTTTCTTTTTCTCTTCTGTGCTGCCTACTCTGTGTGGATGTGTTCGTTTCTTTCTCTGCCCTGATTTGATTATGCCCAGGACAAAAAACGTTGGCGTGATGGGCTCTTGGAGGCTGATCGTCTGGATCGTCAAGTTTGTCTGGCGCTCAGTCACAACGCTGCCACCTCGCAGTCCAGACGTACGACGACCCAAACACCTGAATCAAAACTGTCTGATTCCTCACTCATTCGTACGCACAAATCTAGCGCAACCTTCATGCCGTCTTCAGCTGATCAGAGTTCTAAATTACAGTGAGTATTAGTTTCTATACATGTGCAGATTTAAAACTTTTTATACTCATTTTTTGTAACACTGCCATTGAAGTTCAACATTGACGACACTGTCACTAGTCATTTGGAAACCTTATCTTTGGATAGTCCGGTAGTATCCAGCTCATATGCAGGCCGGTATGTCGTCTTGCAGTATGGGAGCAGAATACCAGTTTGACACATTTATGTGAATCATTCTCGTACCATTTGCAGCTAGATCAACACTAAGCGTGTACCTGGTCACGATGTTCTAGTACACAAAGCCAGTATAATCAGCTACCAGGTCTTTGTTTCGGCAATAAGTCGGCTCATACAAGAAACACGGCCGAGTATTCCAGTGATAAATGTTCTCTGATGGCGAGAACACCGAACCAATGTCAGTAGCGAGCAAGTATGCTGACGACACACTGGGAACGCATAAGGGGTGGGTATTAGAACGACGCGTTTTGTTGCTGTTGTAGCACTCTGTGATAACAATTCAATCGTGTAGTCTACTACCAAGGGAGACAAACTCGAACTCCACAGAATAGTCAACGAAATGGATTACTCTCCTGTACGTCAAAAGCTTATCAGAAGTGATTGCAAGACTTGCGTTCATATGGCATTGTAGTAGCACACAAACCAACACCAACCATGCGCAAAATATTATCGAAACCAAAATGACAACTGAAATCAATCGAAAAAAAGAAACGTAATTTACAAAATCTAAAACAGTGACTGGGGGAAAACATTACGTTGACTAAAACGGGCCACGACCGTCTACGTGACTTCATGAACACGAAATAACCGTCAAGCGACATAATCAATTCTTGTTGGTTCCCGTTCACGAAGACCCAACCGGACGTAAGTTTAGCATAAACACTGCAGAATTTATTGCTCAAGCGAACACTAAACACGCAAGAGAATTTCTGGAAGCATGACATCCATCAACCAGTTCGATAAGCAAATACATTGGGTTGGACAAAATATACAAACATCAACTCAACAGTCTGATGTCAGTGGCAATCAAACAATCATACGGAATTCCAAAAGAAGATACAGTTAACTCGGTGGGAATTACTTCAGGGAAAGAAAGAAGCAATAAGCAAGCAATCCACTCCAGGGTCAGAAGGTCAAAAGATGAGGCGGGACACAACTAACCAGACTTCGCATCATGTCAACAACTGGAATTATCCGACCCCATTTGAGATCAAATGTTCATCCAAGCAATATACATAAAGACAGTCACGCTCAGTGCTGTACACTCAATATTACGCACGGATGATCCTACCTCGTCTGATTATGAAATTTTTGCAACCTATATACTATGCTTGGCGAACAACCGAAAACCACCTCCTATCTAGATTTGGCAGCACAAGAAGTTTTAAGTCCATATGTGATGCTGTATATCACACAGCAGCAAACGCCTTGGAGATGTAGAAACTGTAACCTTGAGGATATAATGTAGCTGTTAACAAAAAATGTTCAAAAGCCAATCACCAGATAGGAGCTGTCAGAACAACCGCTGTCGAGTAGATGGTCTCGTGGTAATTGAGGGTATTCGTCACTGAGTTGCCATGAGCTCGTTCACTCATGTATGAGCTGCAACGAATGTTGCGGCTTGTCGTGCAATACTTCAGTTGTTTATTTTACCGTTTGGTCGAATGCACATGTGGTTTTTATTGGAATCCTGTGCCTGTCAATATTTTTTTCGATATCGGATGAATGGTCAATCTGCGTTTTCGTAATCCCGTCACCAGATTAATACATACCGCTTACCGTTCAACGTCCATAGGAATAGAAAAACGTTCTAACTGGTTTAGATCCGATGTGTTTGGTCGTTCTGTGATGAGGTTTTGTTCGGCGTTGGTTAGAGAACGCTACGAGCCTAAACGAAGTGCTCTTGTTTATCTTCACATTCACAGTTGTCTGCACAAATCAATTTTGACTTCCTAAGTTGTGTTTGCTAAGCTCCCCTGTAATTCGGGTCGTTTTTTCTACATATTTATGTGTGCCCCCTTTTATGACCCAACCTTCAACATTATGATTAAATCGAGCTCAACTGTCACCAGATTTTGCGTATCGGTTCGAAGTACATCAGTTGTCACAAACCACTTTTCGGTTTGTCATCTTCGTGAATCCGCTGAACTAAGCAAAATTGTTAACAGTTTCGCCAGGGTTCATCAATCACGTTTCACTTCGTAGCGCGAGTGGTGTGTAAGTAGACAGAACATAATCACAAATCGGCAGCTATCACTTATGTTTCGCAACACCACACTTAGCACATTTATTAGGTGGTCACAAAACGCGCTTACTTTGTGAACACGTTTGTTCTATGCATCACTTCCTTAGAGTGGCGGCAAACATGGTAAAACAGCGGAGTTCAAACGGTTTAATTTCATTCCCGGAGTTTGTTCACCGTTGACGATGGCGAATATCATGCGTTCAGTTAATTAGGAATGTTTTTATTCATATGACAAAATTTTTGGTAGCAAATCCCTTGTATCCCATAACAAGTGACAGTCTGTTCCACGCTGCTAGCCGATACCCATTATATTCGTCAGAATTAATAAATTTCGTGAACAAGTTCGTCTTCATTATGTCATCTCCAGGCCACGTATAGCTTACTAAACGTGAGAGTAATAGCCAAACGAAGATTGGGTGATCCTTAATACAGTGAGAAACTAAAGTCATTTTGGGCTTATGGAATTGGTTACTACAACAACTGCACTTCGTGATATCTTAAAAGCCTGGATATGGGACATTCACACACATTCTTGTGCTACTCATCTGTATTCCAATAGCTTGTACATTATCCAGTATGCATTTTCCGTTTTTAATGTGAGCACATTTGGCGGTATATGGATTTGAAAACTAGACCTATGCGGATTTTGTGGTCAGAGTCGACCAGGTTGGCCAAAAGTGTGCTTGAGATTCTGTGCTGTTGCTCTGTCTTCTTCCAAACCGGGCGACTTTCGCGTATTCTCTCCGGAAAGCTCCTCGTTGTTAGATCCGTATATCCTGATCCACTAATATATGGGAGTGAATAAATACGAAATGAGGAAACACTGTTGGGTTCTGTGTTTTTGAACTGTTGACGTAGGATTGGTTTAGAGATGAGCGATATTGTTAGCTGTACAGCTTTAATGGTGATCATCAGGTTCTCGTAGTCTTCTAGTCAGCTGCATACTTGCGATTCCACCGTTGAACAGGGTGACAACTGCAGTTCTGAGTCGTTTGTTCAACTTTTGTAAATTCGATGGAATGGGCATCCTACCAAATTTTGTTTCTGAGTCGTAGATAAGGAGCTATGGAATCGGACACACTCTGCATCCCATTTCCTATGCATGTCACGCTGAATCGAATCGTCCAAAGGTTTACACAGTCGTACCTTAGGGAAGATCGTTATTTTCTCTAGCCTGTTCCTCTGCGTAACTATAAAGTATTGTCAAGCTGCTTTTGTAATTGTTATGTGAGTCAGCTTCTGCGTTACCATCTACTTGACGGAGACTGTTGCCCTGTGTCAAGCGTAACATCACACCATCCTGGTGAAATGTAGATTAGCCAGGTAGTGGAATTATGACTAAGGCTGTTGCCTTTACCCGCTCAAATACTCACGCTCGACCAGTGGTCTGTTTTGTTTCTTAGTTCTTGGGGATTTAAAGGTGGCCTCCTCAGTTGCAACATTTCTACCTTTCCTTGTATCCTTCTGTCCGATCTATCTTCCTAACCTCAAAAATGATTTTAGTTTCTCTCTAATACGTGTCATCCAATCCTGCTTTGATCATCATTTTTTCTGTTGTGTTCCATTTGGTCTGAAGACAATACATTGAAAATGAACTTGTTCGCCATAGTGTTACTTCCGATAAATTCTTCTGGCATTTTTGTACAACCGAACCAATCCAAGGATTCCTGTATTCACTTGCCTATCCTGGTGAACTCCCTGCGTTTTTTGGGTTTTACGGGTCTGGATCCCGTTATCGCGTCAGTTTACTTCCATCCTTTTCAGTTTGACTACTTCGTCTTCAATTTTTCGCCTTGTTTCTTTATGGTAGCTTGCGGGACTCTCCAGTCTCAGTTTTCCTGCCGACTTTTTTTTCTATTTGGCTTCGGTTGCAATGTGATGTTAAACATGGTATCAGTGTAAAAAATCTATCCTAAGTCATTCGAAATTACTTATTGTTTCTCTAATGGTCTCCTAATCATTGAATCACATCTGCAGGTCACTTGTATTTTCCAGTCGTGAGCGACCGGTTACGGGGCATTCCATCAATGTTTTGTTAGGCGATATGGTCTGTCAGTATCCATAATGTTAAGCAAAGATTCCTTTCTTACATTATCGGAATAGGCTTCCACCACGTCAGCACCTGCCCATATCATCTAGCAAAGGTAGTGAAAATCCGCCAATCAAAACTCCGAATTCCAGGTCTGATTTCAGCGCTGTCCTGGCTCGGGCTAGCAGTCCACCGACAAGTCGCCGATCCTCACTTCGTATGCTGTTGCACGCGGCCAGTACCAATGGACACGCCTATGGTTCAGACACTTCACTCACAGCCGCGAACACAACTCATTCGTTCCCGCGCATCAAAACACCACCTCGTTACGCATCACGCGCTGTCATTAACGATACATATATGCGTCGAATTTGTAGAGATAGTGTTGAGAAATACAAAAGAACTGCAAGCGAAATCTATCGTGCCAATGTCGAACGTATGGCAGCCAAACATGCTTCCTCTTCTCGCCCTCCAACTGCCGATCAATCGGAGTCCGAAAATTCCCTACTACTAGCATTGGGTGATTCGCAATCACAACCAACTCGTGAGCCCAATGCAATGCGTTGTGAATCAGATCACCTTTCCCCAGATGAGTCTTTTAAACGTATGCAGTCAGCGTCCCCCATAGATTCTATTTCATCCTCATCGTCGTCATCTCTGGAGCTTGTTAGTATCGAACAGGCCACTGCTGTGACAGCCACAACAACCACTACGATGACCACTTTACGTCAGACAATGGACCCCACCCAAAGTCCGTTGGATGAAGAGGTCAAACAGAGTGGTGGTGATGTGGATAGTGGACTGGGTGGTTCGGACGACACTGGTCATTCGGAACAGCACGCGCATTCAATTCCCGAGGTGGGTACCATCGTATCTTCGATCCGAGCACCAGCGGATGCTATTTGTGTGGTGGACGAAGGACACGGGACGGATGCGAGCTTGAGTAACACCTCGGGTAAGGTTCCACTGATTTGTACCTCATTGCAAACAAACTTACTGACCTGCCAATCCAATGTTGACATTTCTACTGAAGCCCTATATTGTATTGACGGAGTTTATTTAGTATTGCTTTCGAACTGTAATTTATTATAGATAGCCGAAAGCATTATGACAATTAACTGTTTCCCGATTAGTTTTATTGTTCTACATCCCCGTCATCAATTTACACCTTTCTTCATTTTATCCCTACGTGGCTCACCTACGTGTGTTAGGTCTCCTGAGCGTCTGCTTGATCCGACGCATATGTTTGTGAGCTAATGTTGTCGGTCATGAATCCCGCTAATTGTCAGGTGCACTTAACGCTATGCAATATATTTCTATGCGTCGATGGTTTCGTTTTCATTTATATTGAACCCATTCTATTACAAATATCTGGAGACCTTTTTTCGGACATTTTCTGTTTTTCAAGTTGACCGTCACTCACATTTGATCACAGCGTTCGCAATCAGATTGACTTTCCAGGCAGCCTCTTTCTAAAAGATGCACTATACTCGAGATTCGCTCTCATTAGAGCTCGTCAGTAGTGCATATCTTTGCCTTCCGATGATTTTATAATCGTTGGCATGAATTATTTTGGTTCGAATGTGTTCAAGTTCACATAGGCGGGTTTACTTGCTATATCGTTTTTCTGCTATCTCATCTTGTTAGTTGACGTGCCGGTTCATTATTTGAAATCTATTCTTCGCAAGTCGCTCAAAACCTCCGATTCAGACACAAGAGGGATTGGCCATGTCACTGACTCTGTCGCCAGAGCTCAGTTACCGTCGTCCTCTGCCACACATCATCGCTCCTATTCTGTCCGTTTTCATCCCTTAGCGTTGTTGTTAGACGCTGCTCTGGAAGGAGATCTCGAGCTGGTTAAAAAAGCGGCTTCCCAGGTGAGTTTCCGCGATACTGATACGCTCCATAATGCAATCGCTTTGTTTAACTGTAGTGTCCAGTCGTTGTGGTAAGTTTCAATTTTTCACGCTGTATCATAACTGATAATTTCTATACGCCAGTCACAACCTACCAGTATACTGTCAAAACTGATTTTTCATTATCAATGATGTACGAAGCCAATGGTCTATTCAGGAATCATTTCGTCGTTTATCTCAACCTCACTGTGATCTGTACATTATTGCAACTCTCTTGAGGATTTCCAGGATCTGTGTTGAACATCGTTTTGGATTAAAATCCTTGGTGCGTTTTCCCATAAAGTCTTTTGGAATAAGCAGTGTTTTTTTCTTCGAAAATCCGCCCTAATCACAAGTTTGGTTTCGTCGTTGTTACCGCACGCCAGGCATTTGTTTTCAGTGAACCTTCTCTGTGACTTACGCATACTGAAATTAGTTTTCAGTTAATCGTTTGTGAATTATTCTTGCCGTTTAAGTCTTCCTTCTAGTCTGTATATTTTGCACCAATAAGCACGCACTACTTACGCCGCTACACCTTAAATGAGTTCACATTCGTCTGTTTTCTCATCCCTGTCTTTCTTTATTCACTCACCTTATTGTGTTTGAGGTTAGGAAGAATACCTTTACAGATCCTCAAACCCAGGTCATATATTTCACGTTTCGCGTTGCAACGAGCATTTTTAGTGCATTGATCGGAATGTGTGTAATTAATGGTATGGACGGAAAAATGTGATCTCAAACTGTGGTATAACTCTCACGTTCTAAGGAAAACGTTGCAGTCGAGTTGTAATTTTTGTCTGTTCCCTACAGCAGCCTGTGTGAATATTGAGGAAGCAAATTTTTTATTGACCGATGACAATTACATACAGTAATGGAATTAGCCGAAGGGCGAACTGATATGGATGATGATGGCTTTTTGTTACACAGACACTGGACATTGCACCATTCTTTGTGTTATGGCTGGACTTACACTTGAAATGATTCAGTTCCATCAGAGTATAATATATGATCGATTATGCTAACTCCCCGCCATCTACACATAATGGCTTACGTGTCTCATATATATATATATATATATATATATATATATATATACGGATTACCATATTTCTCATCGGTGGTGCTTCAGTTTGCGCCATTCTTCCCCCCTCGATCTTATGTGTTGACCACTTTTCAATGGTTGCAAGCATGTATCTGAAGAAGGCTTGAAACACGTGGACAGTCTGCGTTTGACAAGTTAATTTAGGTTTTGTGACTGTTTTATTTTCTCGCACTGGTCTGCGCGCATGCGGATCGGGGAACGAGAGCATACAGTGACCGTTCTGCTGGTTTGACTACACTAAGTGAAAGATGGCCCTACACTTTGCTCTTTTCCCTAAATAAGATACGTTACTCATCTTTGTTCTCATACCGTCTACTTTGACCGTTTCCCTTACCCCTATTTTAGTCCGAGCCCTGTAAACTTTTAATTGCCGAAACTAGACATTTTTCTTCGGTATTTCTTCTTGAGTAATTTATAATTTCCACCGTTTGTCGATACACCTACAGTCGTTTTGCTCTGACCCAACCAATGACCATTTGTTTGAGTGAGCTCAACCCGTTTTGTCGTCCACCATTGTTGATCGGTGCCTGGTTGTCGATTTGTTGTGCGGGCACTTTCTTTGATTTCTGAGGATTTTCACATTCGAGGTGAGAGACAATTTTCTTGTACATTGATTCAATTAGTACCGCATTAAATCCAGTTATTACGAGCGCCTTCTTGTTAACCGTTCCGAGGATAGATTATCTCTGTCATTGAATATTGAGAGGCATTTACTGGATCAACGGATTACGCGTAACTCGGTGTGAACTTGAATAGTTACCGTACTGAGTAGATGGCAAAGTTTATTCGTCCTCAAGAGAACTCACCTACTCTCACGTTTGTTAACAAAGTGCCCTTGACACTTGACACCTGAGTCACACTACGATAACTAAATTGTCACATCTAGCGTATCTTAGAGAATCGAAACAAACAATTACATGGTGCGCGGTACAGTAACATGAGTAAGGCGTGTCCGGATCAACTAAACGTGTGAGATGAGATCACCGTACTGAGTAGATGGTGGAGTTTATTTGTCCTCAACAGAACTCACCTACTCCAACGATTGCCAACAAGGTGTCCTTATCATAAATCGTTGGTTTCTATATGACACCGTACTCTACGCAATATAATACGGTTTCAGTGCCATGAAGGACCGTTCACACAGATACGTGGTCCACTCGGCCCGCGTGCGAGTGGTACTCACAAGCTGTTTGACAGCCACCCTATAAACGACCGAACTTCTAGAAAGTACTGGTCGGTGAACCTCTACCACGTGTACACTTTTCTATGTTACACTCAATCTGATTGCTGATGTTCACCACCAACACATCAACGCTCACAAATGAAAACTGTAAAAACCATATCCAAGAGCCCGCATAGTGTGTGGATAAAATGCGCTTTGTAAGTGCACTCCGATAATAGGTCTTCATCGGAAGTCGTTGTTCGTATTAGTCTACCCGCCTTACTGGCTGATTCATACCGCAGAGAACCAACCGTGATGGCGAGTACTGGAGACCACATACGACGTTCGTGGGTGCTATCCCACAGAAGACGGCTGGTACGCTATGTGGATGTTTCGAATCGTGAAATCAAGACGTCGAAGTCTGGAGACCCTAAACTCATCCAGAAAAACTCCGAGAATATAGGTCGGTGACTTCAAAAAGTACTCCCCGAAAATAGCCGAGAAAATTGAGCATCAGATGCCAGCCTGAAGAAGAAAGGTTACCTATGCAGCAACGGGCTGCGTAACCACTATCGAATTGCACGACTGCACCCATCGTCTTTCACGTGACAAACAGTAGCGTTTAGTGAAGACAACAGATCAACAAACCATTGAGATGCGTACAGAAGTTACGCTCTCTGAAACCATCGAAATAGCACGCCCACTCATTTTCTCATTTCCACAGCTCGGGTGGCATGTTAGACAAAAGTGGTGTTTGTTCACAGCTCATGCCAACCCATGACGATTGAATCTCTCGACCCACCACGGAACTTCAATCGTCCACAAAACTTTCAGGCTTGAGCCATACCCATGTGTACTCTGGTTTGGGTTACTGTTGGTTCTCTCACCGGTCCGCGAAGTGAGGGCGTAATGAACAGGTAGAAATGTGTGACAAAGAGAATTAAGAGAAATAAGGTAACCAAACAAGAAGAACTGAGTTTCAGGGAACAGAATAGCCAATATGCTTGCGGGCACAGGCTCGCTATTGACTGAGACATACAACCACGTCAGAGGGTGTTTGAAACGAGCGCTGTGGACGGTCACCAATACTTCAGTTAGGTAGACGGCACCTACTAATCTTGTCCAGCGAGGTGGTGGTCAGTGACCCCAAAGCCCATGACCGGATTATCGTCTGTCCACCACGCGGTTTCTTCCAACTGTCAACAACCATACTAAACAATACGCGGTGGGGAAGACGCTCCGTCAGCACACGGAGTCCGATTAGTGAGAACTGGGCGTTTTCACCAATTCAGTGGTCGGTCGTGAGCTTGCACACTTCTCAAATACGCGCCGATGGACTGTCTTGTTGTTCACACAGCCAGGACATTTGGTGTAGGCTCACTGGCAGGAACGATGGTAATGGAATACCGAGGGTCTAGATGCATTTCCTGTGCGAAGTCATCAGGTACGTGACCCATAGAGCAGAACCGAGTGTAAACATAGATTTTCAAATTTGCCTTTAATTGACAAATGTACATCTCTGTGACGTTCCAAGTAATGGCAGTTGCCGAACGTACTATGTGTCTTCACCATCCCCGTAGAAACCCGTTAGCTGACGAGGTGGTATTACCGAGGTAGGTGGAACGAGCGACAATCTCTAGCAGCCTGTCTGCAGTAACGAGTATATGGTCAGTTCCGACCCAATCTTCTAACAACACTACACTTTGAAGCTGTAAGCTGTTCACCATACAGATCGCTTATATCCTGTAACCTATGCAGCATGGTGTGTTTGTTTTCCGTGAGGCAACTAAGTATCCTTGATATTGGTCAGCTTACCACCTGGTAGGGACTCGGTTTCGGGATCCTCGGTGCCTCTGAATGTTCCTTTCAGAATATCGCCCTTCACAAAGTTGAAAAGTAAGTGGTCGATCGGACACCCTGTCGAACACCAATTGACGTGGAGAATGCTGGTGGTAGCTGTCCATAAGGTGAGACTTCTAACAAATACACACTCGATGACCTATCACAAAACGGTGACTCAAATCTGGTGATAGTTTCACTGTACAATACATAACTTGATTTTAGCATACTCTGTGCCTAGTTAAAACTTTTGTACATGAATTTGAACCTCGCACTAGTTGTGTATAAATCTGATTCACAAATTTTCTGTGATGCATAAGTAAATCATTACTGGCACACGTAAATCAGCTCCGTCTCAAGTCAACTTGTGCCTGCTAGCTCGCGTTCATAGTACGGAGGTGTCAGGTAGACTTGTGAACAGTTTTAGTAATCGTGATTTGTGTTTGTTAGTTCTGGTCTATTTCCGACACGGACGGTTCTTGTGGTCATCTAACCTCATTATACCGGACAATGCCTGGTCTAATTTAAATAAGTCATTACGTGAATATGGATGTGATTGATGTTTCTCAGAACTGGTGAAGCAATTCTGTTGTTTTACTAGTTCAATTTCGATGAGGATAACAAGTGGTCTTCGTTCAAAGCCGGTCCTCATTAGTGGAGAAACAAACATTTCATTTCGTTGTCGGAAATCACGCAGGTTTATCTGTTAATTCTGTTTTCGCTTTTTATTCATACGTCTTAGTGTCTATTTAGGCACTCACAATTCAGGTTGTGGTATCCCCAGGAGCGCAGCCAATTCTGGCGTACTGATTAAAGACTTCTGTTCTTCACTTCGTTGTCCATGATGAGGTGAGACAGACTAACTTCTTTAATGATAGTCCCGCTCCGAGTTCCTTTTGCAGCTTGTGTTCATCTGTTGAAAGGCGTTTATATAATGGAACACACTGTTCAAGGTCACTCTAATTGCTATCATGGTATACCATTCAACTCTTTCATAGGCGTGCAAAATGTGCTCCGTGTGTTCATCCTCATTTAGTGGTAACTGTCAATCATGCGTTACTATCTCTGAAATATGTGGTACACCTAAATCACATTTCAAAAGCCTTGCCAGTGCTTACTATATTGAGTTACGAAGTTATGATCAACTAAGCAGCCTCCGAAATTGCTATAAACAGTTTCTTAAAAGACAGTTGAGAAGGGTGTCCAACCTATTTTCGACACAAAATTAATGGGAAAGCAATGCTGTTATCCCATTCAATGAGCAGGAGTCAGAATTTATTCTTATGGTCTTGAAAGAAGTAGGTGTGGGGACGGTTTTTCGTGTGGGAACGACATTGTATAGAAGTTTGGTGTATTTTAAAGATCTTCTGTCTGTTGACGAAATTAACACTAAGATGTATGGACTGTTTGCAAGTGTACATTAGGCAGACGGTACGAGAAATGAAGTAAATGAGGTGCATTAGGAAAGCAACCCGCAGTCATCTGATGGTTGGGAACAGTGGTGGTGTTATTCGTAGCTCGGGTTGATGGTTTTGGTATTGATATGTTCGCCGAGCTTGGCATTTAGGTTGCAAACGTTTCATCACCAAGCGAGGTGACATCATCAGTGCGTGAGTGTTTCAAAACTATACGGTGAAACACTCGCCCTGATGATGTCACCTCGCTTGGTGATGAAACGTTTGCAACCCAAATGCCAAGCTCGGCGAACATATCAATACCAAAACCTGCAGTCAGTTGGAGTATCAGGCCATAATTGGAAATTCCACAATTCTCGATCACGCGTTAGACACAGGCGAGGGTTTAGAACTACACGAGACCACTTAGTTGCAGATGTCAAATGTGCTGCAAATAGGGTTAGCAGGGCTGAATTATCTGGCACCTGGCGGCCGGTCTTGCACGATTGAACTGAATTATATTGATGACTGGATAAGACTACAATCCTACCACACCAAAGTTTTCATTGTCGTATGTATTTTCTTCTCAAAACAGTTGACAATTTTGCCGACCTATCAGGCACACTACACCAAGTTCATGTCTGTCTAACTGTTCATGTGTCCTCGAAGTGCCATAATTGGCAATTCGAACCCAGCAGTAACCACCGACTATGGACATTTCACTCGTAACCTGTTACGTTCTGCTTCGCTTAGTTGCTTACATCTAACGTGCTTTAAATGCCACCAAATTTGTAACTGGTTCATTTGATCTGTGTCAGGAGTGAAAAGTTACTAACAAAACAAATTGCCAGTTGCTCACAAGTTGTTCTGAAATCGTGGATGTTCAATCGGTCCCGAACGTTTTTCGAATAGTGCGGCTCCCGAACTATTTACTTAGGAGGTGCTCTTCTCTCACGGAATTCTTTATTGCAAATTTCTGAAGATTCCATACACAAAGAATGCCTGTGAACACTTCTCTTTCTGCTGCTCTGGATATCCTTGTAACTGCAGAATTCAGAACTCGCAGCTGATTTGGTGGGAAGAAAATAAGCTTGGTGGAAGTCAGCCCATGTGTAGTAGATGTGTTTGTTCACTAACATCACAACCCCTCATTATTCCTGTCTTTTTTGTTACTGGGGTTCTTCTGCCAACAAAGAAATAGTTCACATATAATTCACACCCTACTGTTGACTGGGTACTGCACTCCCTGTAACGCGCCTTTATTTGAACCAGTGTACTTTACCCAATCCCTATCATTTTCCGTTTCTTACATGTAGCACCGCAAAAAACTTTAGTCCGTAGTTGTGCTTCCTCTTTTTTAACCCAACACTTGTTTGACAACGCTCGGTAGAACAACACGCTTTCCTGGCAGTTTGGCATATTTTCCAAGGTGTTCGGCTTTTGGGATTTATAACATATTCATCCATTTCTCATAGACAGCTTGCGAAACACTGATGGACTTATGTGAGGACAGACGCATATTGACACCGTGTTGTTTTTGGAATTTGAACGGTCAGGTTTTGTCGTCAACACTTATCTAGTTGCTCGACTATTTTGCATGATCTCACTTTGAGTAGACATGTGAAAGGCGCATCCGTATCTACTCAATCTTAGCTACTTTGGCGATTACCAAACCTCCTGTTCCTACTGTTGACACTGACCGAATTGTGCGTTCAATTTTACCAGCGAAACTACAGCTGGGTAGAAACAAAAATTCTGAGACCGTAATGACTTAGCCAGTACGGTTCATCAACATCACCTCTGCTCTGGCTAGCAGTTGTCATAACTGAGTCGGTTGAGTACGTCAGCATTGATACTCTTCACCGATGAGATGACGTATAAGGGATTGCAGATCTCATCGGTATGCAGCTTTGTTTGCCAATGATAATTCTCTCACCTTGTCACATGTTCATATCCGTTCCTGAACTGACCAAATCGAGCCTAATATCGTCGTACTTCTGTTTGTTAATGCCATGCTCTACTGTGTCTATCTTGCTATCACTGCCGCTCTGCAAGGTGCGCTGCAGCTGTGCAAATTCGCATTTAGTTTGAGTGAACTGCTTTCGGACAGCTGCCACCACGGCACCAATGTCTTCGATGAACCGCAAACGTTCAGTCGATAAGTACTCACACATAGATTGTTCTGAGCGTATCTGCGGTCGACTGACGTCGGCCAAACAAAACGGCGATCAGCTGCCATGTTGAATTTGTTTGTAAGGAGTGGTGGTTACAACGATCTGTCTGAATGTGTGTCGGACTTAAGCAGCCGAACTCCTTAAACCAGTGCCTTGAGCAGGCGATGTTCTTTCTTGGTCTAACAGATCCAGATTGCCCAGTTCCACCCAGACTTTGGTTCTGGTTTTTCGACGCAAGCTTTAAGGAGGTGGTTGTGTTTGTGTTGGTGATGAATCCTCTAGGGAATCGCAAAGATAGTTTTTATAGGTAGGTGGTTTTTGTTCAGGTGGCCTTTTCAGGCCAGTACGACCATCTGGGCTTATACCCAATAAAGTTCCACTTCGGTGCACAGTGAAAGTCAACGCAAGAAGATGCATACATTGCTCTAAGATACTACTGATATTTTTTCTTGCCGACAGTCCATCAAGCACTTTGGCGCGGCCGCTCTGATCTACGGTTTACGCCGAAGACAAAGCACTCCTATGTAACCCGGCATTTGATCGTCAGTTGCAAGCCTTGCATCCATTGTTGTGTTCTAATACTTTAGGTAACCTCATGTTATTGCAATTAATTTACTTGTGAGTATCCGGTGGGATAGGATCAAGTTGGCAAATGATGAGTTGATGTATCAATGGCAAGGTTTTTGATGTCGCCTGTTGTTATCACACTGGGAAGTCGAGTAATTTTTGTTAGCACTGTAGTGGCTAATCTGTATAATGTTACGCCTATTCTGGTCGAATAATGACAAACAATTAGTGCTGCTTATAACTCTCCACGGTTACCCCAACATAAGCAATGTAAACCTGTGCCTACGTTCACTATTCGCTAGTAGCACGTTTCACGTGGGTAGTTCCCTAAGGCTTGATCGGTTGTTCGGTGAAATACGGCGAATGCTTAGGCTCTGATATCATTTATGAGTGTTCGTCACCTGTGTCATCGATGTGACATCAGCCTTTGATTGTTTGGAGGAGTGTACATCTCAGTAAGCATAATCCTTCCACACAGGTGTAAAACTTCGTTTGTTTGTTTTCAATCGATGCTACCTTTATTAGATTGCGCGCGCACCACATAGGCAGCAGTCCAGTTTGACAATACGTTTTCAAAATAGACAACTTCAGTCTGTTGTTTCTGATACACCTACGTCGGTGGCCTGATGCTCGCATCTTTGTCATCCGAGTAGGTTGCTGAATGATTGCAGTTGGTTTGCCACCGAATGCGACAGATCTACGACAGATGGTTCTTATTGTAAGTAACAAGGGCATTTTGCGTTCATTCGAAGGTGATTGACAGCAGTAATAGTACTTCCGTGTTTTTTATCCGCCTTTTCCTGAGTAATGCTCTGAAACTTTACTGGTTGTCTTACCGCATCGATTTATTGCTGTAATGATAACGATTGGGTGTAGTTCCGGCTGTATTTTGCTTCTGCAGTTAGTCTAAGTTGCCCGCTCCCCAATGCGATACATTTCATCCTGTTTCACACTCTGCAACACACTGAAATTTAGTGGGAAGGTGGGACATACTTTTCTGAATGTCTCCCATTCAAGTTTGTAATGTTTATTGAATATGAAAATGTGTAGTTTTTCCTTTGCTCTCACCTCTTTCCCATATGTATGTGTTCGTTTGTACATCCAGTTCTCCCTTTTCTGTTCGTTCGCATTTTGTCTATCCTTATTTTTCATGTTGTTGGTTTCGTTACCTCCGCTTGTTTACTCCTGGCCTACGTCTATAAAACCTACTCTTTTCCA
Source organism: Paragonimus westermani (assembly GCA_008508345.1). NCBI lineage: Eukaryota > Metazoa > Platyhelminthes > Trematoda > Plagiorchiida > Troglotrematidae > Paragonimus > Paragonimus westermani. The sequence continues at coordinate 16,185 of QNGE01008232.1, forward strand.
TCTATCTGGACATCTAACAATCTGCCTGTTAGTACAATGCTGCTTTATACGTGTTGCAGAGGTATGTCACTGCCGTCTTCGGTTCATTTGTGATTGTTGATCATGGACGTGGAACAAGTCATTGTTTTGTGTCCCTAACTGGTTTACCGGCTGAACTATTTGTTTGCAGCTGTCCCGAAAGTGAAAAATTACCATTTCGCCTACCACTTATACAGTGCACATATGGTTTGAAATGTCCTTGTGTTCTTTTGTTCACGTGTGTGTTCCTAACCCGCTACCCCGGTCTGTTGATTGACATTTGAAAAGTTTCTGTTGCCCAATCGTTGATATGCTACGTTGACCAGAGGAAATTCGTATCACCAGTTGTGGTAACCAACATGCGAATGGATGTGACCCGCCTTAAAGTTTTACCACCACTGTGTTCCAGTCTTGTTAGCAAAGGAGAGCGAGTAAGAAAAGGGCAACCTAGATTTCGGGGTTTCGGTCTCTCATCCGCTTAATACGGTGGAATTCCCCATGGTGAGATTCATTATTATTCACCTCATTTATTTCGGCAATATTTCTGAGTTAGGTGCAAGACGTCCATTGTGAACAAAAATACAGGTTGGTTGCAATGTTATTGGAACTAATGATCCATAGAAATACTTTTATAACTGTTCTCCTCGGTACTGTCTTCGGAATGCTGTCACTAGAACTTACCCTCTGTTACATTCTCCAGGGTGATGGCCAGTTGGTCGTTAAGTCTCGGTTTGATAACCCACTCAATCAAACGAGCCAGCTCTGATCACTTTCTGACGAAACTCGGGAACAGTTTAAGTCTGACGCAGTCAATCACAGCACAAAAGTTTTCAAGGGTCCTGTGATTTCCGGACGACACACTTGTAAAGTTAGTGGACATGGAGACGAACAGTGTGCAAAATGTCTACTAGAACAACAAACGACCTCTTCAAATAGACAGGGGCGAAGGTGTTTAATCGACTCATATCAGTCACCTCGTCTGTATGGACCATCCGAAGCGCGTGAGAATTGCCAGTGTCTGAGACTGACACATGACCCTAGAATCCTTCCACATCATTGGATGATTCAAGGAAGAGATTTTAGAATCAGTGTGCCGTCATATCTGTTTCCATAGTTTTTTTTATGTCTTTCTGTTTGTAGAACCTGTTAAGGGCTCCAACGTTGAAATTATTGATGCGTCTGTACCCGAGGCTACTCAATGTATTTATGAGTTCACTGACCAACCCTTACTGACTATTCACTTATTAACTCTCCAAATGAATTAGCTCCCACGCTGCACACTGAAAGCACAGTTGGAATTCAAGGACGATCTGTACAGATAAATCGATTGTGTTGATATGCGGTCGTCTCTGGGCTCACCGGTGATGAGTGTATTCTGGAACATCCTCAAACTTAGCGGATGATGTACATCGCTAGAACATGTTCCCGCTGCCGACAACTAGTTCGTATATTTGTACAGATAACTGAGGAGGTATAGGTTTCTCCTCTAGTGCGTTAGTTAAGTAGTTTGACTTCTGTTCAGAATTAGAATTGGACCACCTTTGACTTTATCTTGATGTTTAACTGCCCAATTGTGCAGTTGACAGTCTGTCAATGTAAGTCTTTCCTGAGCCGTCGTGAACACGACGATGAGTCGCCACAAACAAACTTGGTGCTTGTGTGACTGGGTGGTATGACTGCTGACAGAGTTTCTGATGTCCTGCGGACAATCCGATGAACGTCCGATATACTACGGATTACTTATTCTCCAGCTTATAAATTGAAGTGAAATGGTTCCTATTTCCAGTGAAAGTTCTGGCTTACTGTTGTTTCATGATAGAGGCTTTTCTGTCAAATTTCTCGATCGAGAACATTAACTATTATCCGGTTTAGGTAGAGATGTCTTGCATTACCTCACGTCACCCGTGCTAGGAGACAGCGCGATACTGCCTCCAGGTTGAGGGTCGGAAGAAGGTTGGCCTGTTTTTCGAGGATGAGTAC
>QNGE01008233.1:0-11350 GCA_008508345.1 Paragonimus westermani
TTATTGTGGAATAACATTGTAAGGAGAGTCGTCTGGCTGAGGCTGACCATTAAGTGACGTGCCACTGCTGATATGCGCAAGTGACTTGATCGATGACCTGGTCAGTCCCTGTTGACTATATGGAAATGACAAAATTTAGAGGCCATCGAACACGAATGACATCTCAGTGTTCATCTTGAAATTAGCTACTGGGCGCCAAAGTGGGACTTGCTGCTGAGCATCCTACGGCACATCATCGTATCTAGTGTTTATTAGATGGCACCTAAATATACCAGGGACGCACATGGAAGGACAGTCGAACTGGCCGCAAGACAGTGAACGAGAGACCTACAATTAAAGTCACTAGTATCTTTTCCCAGTCCGTCAAACGAGTAGCGGCCGCGAGTAAGACGCGATGAGCATTTTATCGACTGAAGTATGTGACCGCTGACCTACGTCCAGCGTTAGTCTTTTCGTCATAATCAGCCGTATTTCGCACTCCGCTGGGAACACTGTGCCAAGTCTTGTTCCTCACACCCCAAAATACACTACCATTCTTATACAGGCCCGAAACCGGGACACATATGTTGTATGGGTTATGAGAAGTGGAGACCACCAAGACAAATCTGAGGTAGCTCAACTTGTTCTTGTTTGAATGAGAAAGGAAAGGAGGGGATCGTAATTAAATTCATAAAATTACCCACTACCCCAACACATGTCTTTCAGAATGATTTTGTGTTGTGATATGCTCAAGATTTAATTAGCCTTAGACATTCTGGTTAGAAAACATTATCAAGAGTGGTTGCTTGCTTTTTCACACCAACCAGGTAATCACTCCGCGGAATACATTACCATCTAAGGTTTTAAGGCGTGGCGCATTAGCATACTAGGCGTAAGTCGGCTATTTGTTGGACCCACCTGTTTCCTACTTTGCACTAGTTTATGGTCCGGTTTTAGTTTCACCCTTTGCTGTCACCAAGATGCATGTCATTTGTTTTATCATCCAGCACTGTAGATCGCTGCTCAACAACATTGCACTGACAGAAACGCGGTCCGCTCAATCTTCTGATCACATCAGTCAAACATCAAGATGTCAGTATGCTCAGACATTTAGGAAATCCTAAATTTGGTATTAGACTCGAAGTGCTATATACAAAAATAATAGTACGACAGGACACAGGTGAGAATCCGCCAGCAAGGTGGTATAATGAAACAGGATACAATCATAGTATACAACATTACTAAGAGAGTAATTTAAACGTTGTATGAGATTTGTTCAACAATCATAAGGTCGTCTCAGTTTGTTGTGTTACGAGGTAATGTCTGAAATGATAAAAAGAGTCACATCTGAAAAAACTTACAAACTTTGCCGTTGCCAACTGTAAATCATACTGGAAAAATATAGAAATACATCTCTATGGATGGTGGACGACAGGAAAGTTCAAACTGTGACCCACCAGTTAACGGATTCTCTCTGACCTTGAGTACACTGCCTTTTAATTTGATTTGATACCATCTATTTCCAGGTTTGCTGGGTTTTTTAACGTTGCATAAAAATGATTAGGTGTTTGGAAGGCGATTCATATTGTATGATGGTATGAGTAAACAGTCATGTTACGCGGTATTTCAGCTGAAGTCACTGTTATCACGCATCGTGTATAGGGCTTCTCATTTCCACTAAGTTTGATCGCTTTCAGTCAACTTGCGCTTCATAAGGGTTTTTCCAACCAGCCTTCATACCACCAACACTTCTAACTCAAAACATATGGCAACCACTTCGTCCATCGGCAGGCAAACTAGCAATCAACTGTTGGATTTCAACATCGCTGAGACACTGAACGTTGCGCAGTCATATGCGTCTGCTGTAACCAGAAACTCGTTATTGTTGAAAAGAGACTCAGAAGATGTCGATGAGTACTGCCATTCCGATGGACATAGTACCAGAAGTTCCGGCCCGTAAAGTGGCTGTCATTACTCAAGAATTTCCGGAAGACGAGGAAAGCTCATGTAAATTCAAAGAGAAGGATTATCAAGACCTATGGAATGCCCTCTGCTTCAAAACGGGAAGTGATCTGACTTGCCCGTTATTCAACACCCTGTCAACAAGGAAAGTTGGCTCGGAACACGTCGGTGAACCTCAGCTCGCTCGCCCAGTGAAAGGAGGATTGGCAGTAAGTGAGTCACTTATTCTGACTATCCACAGATTTCGAGCGCACACTGGTGCATCCTTATAATTAGGTATTCAGTGATTAGAGCATCAAAGACAAAACAACTAAAGAAGGATATTCCGTCCACCGATCCTCTACGAATTATCATCCGGAGCGTAACTTATGTTCTAATGGAGAGCCATTGTGTCTGCCCTGGAGTTGGATAGAATTCGGGTTCAATGAATCTTTTGCGTACCTCGATCTTGATAATTCAGGAAGAAAACATGCATCTGCGACTCCTTAAATCTGAAGTCACTATTCAGAACACGGTGCCTCATGTCCTGGAATTCTGACGATATCAAGGTGGCTTCGGTCCCGTAAGGATATTCTTTAACTCAAGGTGGCCAACGATGGGATGCAAAGACTTAATTCGATTTTTTTTAATCGCGCAGGTCGTTTTGTCGTTCCATTAGTGAGTCTTCGTGTACTCAACAGAGAACAAAAGGAAGTCTTGGCCGATTCCAGTAGAGTCGGCACTGAATCAGCCGGTTGCCAGATAAACCGAGAATCCTTCACGCATGATTCGAGTTCTGCCTAGTGTCTAGTATTATTAATTCTGCATGAATGCTAACACACTAATGTGCACAGCTTAACTAATGAGTCGAATAAATCAAAAGAAATATTTTTTTATCAGTCAATCACATTCACGTCTACTGAAACCTGGTTGGTTGCATTTTATTTAGACTCCGCGCTGCATCTCAAGGATGTGTTCGTATTTCGTATCGATAACACTTTGACCAAAAGTGACGGTGAAGATCTTTACGCTCACAATTCGGTAAATGTTATCCAGCTCATCGGTCCCGTGTAATCTGCCGGAGTGAAACTCATGTTCTGCAAGGTTAGATAAATCTGACAATTGGCTGGTTGGTGTGCTTTGTTGTTGTCTGGTTTCCGACTTTCCTCGAGACAAAATGATCAACAGCCTCGTTAAAAAGAAGGACCCTATCAGACTAGTCTCACATTGTTATGGAGGCAGACTTCAATTCACGTGAACTCGCTCTCCTTGGAGACCCATGCGAGGACAAAGTTCTAAACTGGGTGATTTCCTTGGGCCTACTGGTACAAATTTGTGACAGCACACGGTGTCGGCCCAATCATGCCTCTTCTCGTCTGAATGGCGTTCTTAACAATAAAGGCCCAATGATCGGCCAGCTCAAAGTAACAGCCGCTCTAGGATTGCGTTGCCAAACTACCACTACGCTTCACTTTATCTACAGTACGGGTTCACTCGCCCAGCTAGCACCCAGAACAAAAGATCCAGACGAGTTAGTACAGAGCTTCTTAGGTTTTAACTGTCATTTTTGACTTGTGGAAGACCTGACCTATCTTGCCTTGTTGGCGACCGATGTGTAAAGTTCTCCGACGCATTCAACACAGCAGTAAGGGTAAGCACCTCTCTGTCTACGGTTAAACCCAAAAGTGGCCTTCTGTCAGCTTCGTCATTATAAAATCGAGTAGATATATAATAAGTGGCAGACATGGATGAATCTCCGGTTATCTGGTAATGAATCAGAGCAACGGCCCTATTCCACGGTTGAAGTTGATGCAAGGCTTTCGTCCTGAAAGATGGCTTCTTTCGACAGCGGCAACACACAAACATACTTATGTAAGCCTTGAAGGCAAGTTTCGTATTTCACATTCAAATACCGAAGCAAAAGCGTGTTTCCTAACTGATAAGTTGGTCAGAACTCACCTGCTCTGACACTGAAACTGAAAATGTGTTAGCTGACTGCGACGGTAGCATCTTCACAGAATCTTTTACGTCGCTGAACACTGGTCAAGGCATCGATCATCCAGATGGCGCGTGCAGAGTTGGGACGTCTCCGAGTCAAGTTGTATAACCCTGGAACGACCGGATGGGATTTCTGTTCTGGTCTTACTTGCATGTGCCGAACGACTTGGCAGCCATCTGGACGCATTTCTCACCAAGCCGTTCAAACAGTGTACCGATTTCATGAGTGGAAATATGACTAAACTACCTCCCACATTAGAGGATGATCACTGAAATGCTCCTACGAGTTACAGGTCAATCGATGTCCATACCAATGCGTCCAGGAGGTTTGAAACAGTTGCCTCCCACGCATTTTTGAGCTAATTACTTGTGGAAATCTCTTTTCTAAGGACCAACATGGCTGTCGTATAGTCTGAAGTAGCTAGCGCGTTCGGTCAGATGAACAGAGGCGGAAGCCTGATACATGTGATGACCAGACTAAAGGAGCATTTACTCAAGCAGGTGCAGAAATTTGTGTTATACGAGAACGACAGTATCGTTGAAACGCAAATAACCAGTTTCTGTCATCGTAAAGCAAGTCCTCATCACTGGTCCGTTGCCGACCCAGCCTGAACATTTAGAATTCTATTAGATAATACCAACCCAAGTAGGGTTTGGTTTGCTGAGCCGGTCGAAATCAATCGACTGAAGCCGTTCTTGTGTTTTCAGAAGAAGTTGTTCATAAATTGTGTAATCTGTCTTAAGAAACAGGTACCATCTCGGCTAGTTTGTCATGCACTTTCATCCACGCAAACGGCAAACGCCATTGTGAAACAACGAGTTCGCTCCCTTGACTACAAACCCAGCTGCACATGCAGGACGAAGTTCAAATTACTTTAATGGATACCTCGTTCTATATATAACCACATGATGTGATTAGCACTATTCACGTACTAGGATGTTACCCAGACTTGGAATCTGGGTTGCGAACGCTTCATTACCAAACGAGTAGACAACAATAGTGCATACGTTTTTCGGTGTATAGTTTCAGATGCAGAGTTTGGTGTGGTTCAAACTTCCTTGTTCAGTAGCTCCTTTCCAGGGTTTGTTGTTGAGGGGTTCCCGACTCTCTTTCAAGTAAGTGACACACTTGTCAGGTTGTAGTGGAGCAGATTATGAACAGTTTGTTGATTTTATTGTACATTTCTACTGAGCATCGATAAACAGATTGAGAATAACACAACGTAACGAGCAAGCTGTAATATTCTACGATTCAACCACTTCGGGTGGCCTTCATCAGGAGTGTTGTAATCGAAATCACATTTCGATTTTGATTACAACACTCCTGAGGAAGGCCACCCGAGCTGGTTGAAACGCAGAGTATTACAACTTGTTCGTAACGTTGTGTTATTCCGAATCTGTTTATCAATAACATGTTAAACACGACGCCAAAACTGTTCTACTGAGCATCATTCAGACACTTTATGACTAAAATGATATCACATACTAATCAGTCGACTAGAATCTATGGAGAGCAGATTCAAACGGAAAGGATTAAAGAAGGAATTGAATGCTCTCAGTAATGATCATCTTTTGCTCTTTAATGCCAACTTCGATTTCACTACGAACCGTTCTTCATACACTTGGATTATATGAAGTGATACATGAACAACATCTCAACGTGATAGCTAAATTGTATCGGTGAGTTCAATCGATTTTGCTTGCGAACAATGCTGAAGTTATCCGATCGTCTCCTTAGTAGATACGGTAAGTACGAGTTAGCTATAGTGCTTCTGATTCCACTGGATCCGTTGAAAAATATACACCAAAATTTAGCTGAGTTGTTGGAGACCGTTTACTTTCCATCTGCCCACTTTCGAAAGCAACATGAGAATCGAGGTTGCCTACTGTTGGAGTTAATCGTCCGCGCAAATTCAAATAACTGGCTCTCACCTAAGAGTACGTCCCTCTGTTGTGGTTAATTTTTACTTTGGCATTGGACCGGTTATGGTTGGCCTAATGTTACGGAACTCGAAGGAACTAGACGAACTCCTCGTAACAGCACACGCTGGGATAGCATCAACTGGTTTCAAGCGACATAAATGTCAGTAGACAGATCGAAACAGTCTGGAAACTTGTATGGGATGGGTTTTGTCACATAGATATTTGCGGATAACGTTTGTTATCGAATATGACTTGAAAGACCGAGTGGTGTGCCGTGATTCTTTTATGCAAGCGTTTAATTGGATTACTGCAATAGCCTGTCACACAACAACAGCAAGAGGATGAATACACTACTGGGTCAGTCAAACACTACTCAGAAATAGACGCGGCCAAGCAGACAGGCAAACTGGTCCCACCATATACTTTATGAGGCCAGCAAAACACTGTTATAGTGGTTGACTAAATTTTTGACGTAGCACAATGGATGAACACCCCCTTATTTACCAATCGTTCATGCTATACAGTCAACAGGTCAGTGTTGCATAGTTCAACACGGGGTTCCATCCGCAAACATGCACAAAACTCCATTGGGATCGAGAAAATTGAAAGACAGTCAACTTGTTTGTTTTATTGTGTATTTTATATGATGCACTGGTTTCCACACTGTCAGATAGACTTATGCAAACCGCATCAAACTTATCAATCTACCTTACACCGCGAACATTTCCACAGCGACTTCCGACACCACCCAGAACCTCAGCAAATATAAGTGGTAGCGACTAGTTGAATTGAACCCACGAAGTTAATGGAAGGACTGTTGACCGACAAATCACCAAATGTACTCTGCGAAAACGCTTATAGACAATGCAACAAGTGCTACGATATTCAAACTAGAAGAACCATCAACACCAAAATATATCAACCCCGACTAGCAATAAACATTCATGGCCAAAAGTAACTTATATCACAATGTGGAAATACTGAAAACCATCAATTCAATTCAGTGAACATAACAATAACTGGCGGGTGATTAGCTCGGTAGTCATGAAAGTTAAGTAAAGCTTGGTAAGCGAAATCAAATTCTATTATCAAAGTTGTGCACCTGGAAAACTTTCATTTGCTGCCCGAAAACTGGAAGAATAGGTTGACCATGCATGGAAAGACATCAATTCATTGAAAAACAATACAGCAATATAAAAAACCTCAGCTCTACTCCATCGAGCACTTTAGCTTACAGAGCCCAAACCTTGTATTGTTACGACTTGATAACTTAACAATAAACAGACTGGGAATAACGCTAGAAGCAAGTTGTAATACTCCACGTTTCAACCACCTAGAGTGACCTTACTCAGGAGTGTTCCAATTAAAACTTTCCGGAGGAAAGCAACACGAGGTGGTTGAAACCTACAACATTAAAACATGCTCCTGAGGTTATGTTATTCTTAATCAGTTTAAGAATAACATGTTAAAAACAACGCCCAAACTTGAAAGACTTGACTATGGTTGCTAATTTCTAAATCATTTAGTCTAATCTGCTGATAATGCATTAGTTGGGTGCAATTCTAACTGAAATTTGAGGCATTTGCCTCTGGCGCACGTGCAACCGGAATATTGTCGAATACAAAGCGAATAGCTACTATGTCAGTGACATGATGAAGTTCACCAATCAAGAATATTCTAGCTCATTGTTTCGCCTAATGATTTCGCTGCATCGGCGTTTAAAATCCTGTATTTAACGCAATCTGAGGTCAATCCTAGATGTGCTACTTACGAAACTTGTAATGACATGGAGTCGATGTTTTCCAATCGTAAATCCCCTCGGAGTGCGCAGTATCTGAAATACTGTGGGTTATGTTTCATTTATCAGAGTCAATGTTTCATACAAGTGTTAGTTAGCAAGACTGGAATTATACATACTGTAGTGAGGATATACGGTCGCACCATACTACTCACACCACTATTCAGTAGCAGCATGGATCGAGATGATCGCGGATCGAGATAATCGCGTGATAAATACGACAGAGATACGGGATGGATCATTGGAGGGCAGAATGACAAATCATGGCTTTCGCTACACGACGGAACTGATACATGGTGTCTAGAGCGACTGGAGTATCCTCAGAAGAGTATGGTGTGCAAATGAGTGTTTCCGTTTCTAGTCGTGCTCAGACGCTTAAGTAGTGTGTTGGTTTCTCCAACTTTGTAACTTTTGTGTCGTCCGCCTTTNGCCACCTGAAACACAAACATGGACTCCTAATTTGATCCACACGTAGAGATGTCGGCTACATGATCAATCAAAAAGGAAGGCTAAAACACGAACCACGATTAGGAAACCAACACCAGCTTCTAAAAAGAGTTTACACTGAGGAAGTCTTGGGGAGCCAATTGTCGAATGGATAAAATGTTCACATAGGTCCGGGTTAAACTCTCGAAACTGCAAGTGGACGCACCCCTTGGAGGTTGCCCACGAAGAAGCAGATGCTACCAAACCTCTAGGCCGTCTTCAGATCAGTACTCCAGAACATGAAATGCCAGCAAATAAATACGGTGTATAAAACAAAGAGGGCATGCAGTAAACAGCCACGCTCTCAGTGGACACATTTGCAAACAGAAACATGGTTTAGAACAGAAGAATAATTGGGAAACTGGACATATGGATTCCCATAATAACGCGATGGCCGAATCAGTATTCTCAGAGATGGCTGTACGTCACTGGCCCAAAGTTCTATGAAGCAGTCGTATGTGGGCTTCCGATTCAATCTCATAAGTGTTCAAGCTACTGTCATCCTTTTGCACATCAGCCCTAGCTGGTTGTCAGTGGGATATGTGGGAGTCCAAGAGGGACAGTGAGAAAATGCGTTGCTGAGATCGTTTCACTGAGCATGTTAATCAGGTTATCACCAGGATACTTCGAAGGAATCTAGTGCATGGGACATTATTGTGTATTGAGGTCCGTTGGTGGAAATGGCAGTGATGACGAGGTACGTAACACCGTCAGCAAATTCACATGAACACACCAGATTGGTGGAACTACAAGAATACAGATAGGTTCGATAGCACCAAAGTCAGACTTAATCAAGACAGAAATATAACAGACATATCCCTAACAGTATCGTGCGGAAACGGCGATTATGCAAAGTTTATTTCTGGCTCAGCTATTCTCCTTGGGTACAAATGGCGCGTTGAGTGAACTTTTCTCCTAATTATCTGTAAGAAACCAGTATTTGGTGCCGGCAGAATGACCTGAAGTATACTAATTTCCAAAGAGTGCGTCGATGTTTTGAGGATGAGATACGCCGGTAACCTGAGCGTTCTTAGAGGAAGAAAAGCTCCATATTAAGAGGACATGTGATTGCCTCATGGTCAGGAGAGTGTTCAGGTGGAAGTGCATGACTCAAGAACATAGATTTGACAAAAGAGGTTCGAGGGTCTTTACATAGTTTTATACCAAACACACCCAAACAAAACTATCGGGTTCTCGAAGTGTATCCTCCTGGAATTTTGTTTTGATTGGACACCCAATCGGACAGCATCCCAGGTGGGTTTACGTTTATGCCTATGTCAGATTCTCCACAGGAAATGCAACTGAGACCCCAATATTGAATAGAAGAGAGGTGGTGATGACCGACAAGAGTATGGCAGATGTATTGACACCATGGTTTAAAGGTGTTGACCATTCGGATAAAGGAGTACCTCAGCATCCTTCAAACTCCAAGGGCGCGGCCACGGTGGGCAGTAATAATACGGTCCCCGAAGTCAAGCGAGCAATAACATTGATAGACAGCAGGCAGTCATCCGGAACAGGCAGCATCGATTTGGCCATCTGAAAACCCCTCGCCAAACTTCTGGCACTGCCTTTTCGCTCTATTCAACCCCACACTGAATAGAGATGTAGTCGTGAAGAGCACGAAGGTGGCCGCCATAATCTTTATCTTCAGGCGTTGTGATCGACTGGCTGTCAGTATATCTGACTAGCATCGTCAGCAAAATTTCGAGAGTATCCTGCCTGGGAGAACCTGTGGATTGTTCTGCGTACAGAAATTCGCATAGTTCCCCAAATTGATCTTTTACAAGGTGAACCGTATCTCACCAGTCTGTTGCCGTGCGTGGAAGCTACCTCGAAAAAAATGGATAGAAAAGAAGTGACTAATAATTTGCAAGTGAAATCAAGTGGTCTATCTGAACGATTACTACAAACGAGCCCGACACTGCTGTAAGGAAACTATGTAGAATCTATTGCATTTTTGCCCGGACGCGTGAACCGTCCTCCTCAACTGATAACTAGAGAGGAGCAGGTGAACATCAGTTGCTGCACAAACCAAAATTCGGATTGGGTATGACGTTGACTGTTTCCGGTATTCAACACGTGTGCAACCAACCCGAAATACAAGTTAGCAAGTCGTAGGATTATGGTTTGGCGGTCGTACTTCGGAAACCTAGGAGTCCGCAACTGAATTTACTCAGATGAGAATGCTGACGGAATCATGCAGGCGGACACAGTTGCAACCGTCCTGTGCAATATGATTCCGTATCAATGCAAAACCATTACCTGGCTTTCTAACTTGACAACCATCCTAGGCGCACTGCTAGCACGACATGACAAGGCGTCCACAGGATCACTCTCACAAATACTCCGAATAAAGATGGTAGTGGACGAATACGACTAGACTACAGTGGAAACGCGCAAGAAAACAGCCACAACAACGAAATATGCTCAAGCAACAACTTGAAAATTATTTCAGAGAGCAAGGTGTTGTAACTGGTTCACTAGCCTACGAGCCGTTAAGCAGATACGGAATAACGGCTAGTGAAAACGGCGTATAACAGAACGACGGTCAGCGGCAATGAACAACGGACTATGGAGTACGCACGACTAGCTCGTAACTTCCCGGCCAACCCAACCACCCGAGGATAACGTATGAACGCAGAGAAAAGACTGGCCTCCGGATAGAACTCCCTTATATCCCGGTCACAAACCAGATCATATTTACAGGGTTGTGACCAATCGGAAGACAAAACCAAAGGTGGACTGAATGATGAGCCGAATAGTGCAGTGGTGCGCATAGGCGGGGTACAAGTGTGAGGGCATTTGTGCGGTAGGCGGGATGTAGGCGTGTGAGAAGTTGGGGGCGTAGGTGGGGTGCCAGAGATTTGGCACAGGGGTTGGGAGGGGAAGTGACACATGACTGTGCCAACCATGAAGGTCACTCGCAAGCGTACTTTGTTAGCCTGTGCCACAATATTTTCGGGGAACTGGCGAGACAAAGTCGTAGGACCTGGCGACTACGAAACAATGACAGATATACAGCCAACTAGTTCAGAAATAGAACAAATGTCAAACGTAAGATATCCGCACCAAATGTAGTACGAATGAAGTTGAATAGTTTGGGCGTCGTGTTTAACATGTTATTGATATACAGATTGGGAATAACACAACGTTTCGAGCAAGTTGTAATACTCAACGTTTCAACCACCTCGGGTGGCCTTCCTCAGGAGTGTTGTAATCGAA
>QNGE01008234.1:0-12855 GCA_008508345.1 Paragonimus westermani
AAGAGTGACGTAGAATATCCTAAAAGAAAACGTCACTAAGAAAGTTGAAAATTAACAAAGGAAAACAAAGCTGAAGAACTAGAAATGGTGTGGATCCAGGTACACTATTGACCACGGCACACCGCCATCTCGGGCAGCGACTTTAACCAGCGGTTTGAATGATCACAAGAACCCCAGCCAGCCAAGCGACACCCACCTACTTTATTCAGTTAAGCAATCAGGGTTTCAGATTTCGTGACCGCGTTGTTGCTTGGCCACCACGTGATTTCACCCAACTGTTGGTGGTCTCAATGTATAATGCCCGACATGGTAAACGATCAGATAGTATACCCAGATTAAGTGAGACATCTAGAGCAGCTGATTTCGTTCGCCGGTCAATGGATATCAGCACATCTCTCGTGCAAAAACGACCTCTTCTAAAACCATAATGAACACCGGTTAAGAACTGTAAGGACTGTTTTCTAGACTAGTTTAGTCGCTATAAGTGCACTGGCCTAAGAGGAAAGAACTGCAGGTGGCTGGCAACTTCTAATTACGTTTTTTTTCGGCATGACCTGCAGTCAAAGAGCCGTCTCGCTTTCGGCTGGCACACCCAAGTATCATGAGAAGTGAACCAATACAAATAAAAGTCCGTAGGTGCAAGTGCGGGGCTCTTCATAACTCTGTATTGCCTTCTCTTCTTCACACAGGGAAAACGACATGAATACCATGGGCCATGTCTATCAAATTCAGCACTCGTTGCTGACATCGCGGCCGACTGGCGTAGGATTCGAAGCGGACAGATGATGACCTGGTGTGGAGAAAAGAAGTCCACCAAAGAGGTGGCCACTGAAGGTCAGATTATTCTCCGAGGTTGAGGACCTCGCGACTCACAGAGTCAGTGGCTGGAGAGGTTAGGTGAGATGGCGGCTAGTCGAATTCAGTGGCATGAATGTTGTCGTTGTTTGGCTGAGTTGTCTGTGAAGAAAATGTACTTAATGACACGGAACAATGAAATCCGTAAGAGAGCTGTCTTACCATCGATTTGGTCTGCTACAGCAAACTTTTTCCGCAGTAGTATGCGTCATCTCCTCGACAACCGTCCTCATTTGTTCGGAAAGTGTGAACCGACGGGGAACTCGGGGAATCTCAACACTTTCCGCATTTTTTCGAAATAGAGGAAACCGGGAAATCCGTTAGTACAGTAAACTTGCGCAAGAAATGACCATACGAAAAACTCACAAATACGATATGTCACTAGTTAAACACACTCGTCGGCTGAGAAAGTAAACCCTCGACGATTTCTATGCGAATCCCCAATGAGGAGGATTCTTTCGACCCCCAGCTGTCGTCCGGTTATTCAAAGAGAACTAATCAGTGGTCATCAACGTGACATCATTGAATTGGCACGCCGCCCTAAAGCTGCAAAGCGTTCCGCAACCACTCCTTATCAGTGATTTTCGTATGCTTTATGTTGAATAACTGTCCTTCAACTTTGATGCGTATGGTGCGATAAGTAAGATTCACCGCAGCCTACTCAAACGCCATCATCACAGAAAGCAGCACATCAGTAATTCTTACTGACGCTTAACCTCCACACAGCCACGAGGAAAAACGCAAACCGTGGTTAAGAAGAGAAGAAAAAGAAGGGAGGAGGATGGGACGTAACTACTAAAAGAATAGCCGCGTCCATATTCAGACACTCAACATCGAGGTGCCTACATGTTCCGTGTCATTAAGTACATTTTCTTCATAGACAACTCAGCCAAACAACGATAACATTCCTACCACTGAGTTCGACTAGCCGCCATCTCACCTAACCTCTCCAGCCACCGACTCTGTGAGTCGCAAGGTCCTCAACCTCAGAGAATAATCCGACCTACAGTGGCCACCCCTTTGGTGGACTTCTTTTCTCCACACCAGGTCATCATCTGTCCGCTTCGAATCCTACGCCAGTCGGCCGCGTTGTCGGTAGAGTGCTCGATGTAGTAGACGACTAGCTGGCGTTCTTAGTACATGAACTAACCACCTAAGTCTGTTCGAGTATAAGCATTGAACAAAAGAATTCGCTCGGCAACCACTACCAAATACCCGCTTCCTAAACTGTCCGCTGACTACTTGTTGGTGCCGTCGAATGCGATGGGTCGAAGGCTAACATCGGTAGTCATATACATGAAGAGGGTACGTCTTCTACTCTGACCGGTCGAGTTACGCAGCCGTAAAGTAATACAGCCCTCACTGTCAACCTTAGAGAGGTATTTCGGTCGTAAGGTGTTCCAGACTAGCGAATACAACCCTAGCCTTAGAGATACGCACTTCCATTTTATTTCTGACGCGTCCATCACCGCTGATGCAGCCTCCCAATTACACAAGTCGGTCAACAACCTCCACAACTTCATCATCCAACATCGAATTTACGCAATCAGCTTTCTTGCAGAAGCACTTTGCACTTCGAGGCTCCAGAGCGCATTCCGAAGCCCTCAGCAAAGTGCGAAATGGTCTAGCATAGTTTGTACTGCGTTAAAGTTGTCAAACAGCAACCCCATGAACCCAGCATAAATATGATAAGCCAGTCTTTTATCAGACAGGAGATCCAAGCCGGCGTGTTGCGAGTGTCGCAGACAGTCCACCATTATTTCGCCCATGATAAAATTAAAGAAAAATGGTGGGAGTGGACAGCCTTGATGTACGCCGCCCCTGGTACCGTGAAACTGTCACAGTTCGTTGTATACCCTAATCTTAGCTGAAATATGGGAAAATAGTGCCCAGAGTATATTCACATAGTAACTCAATAAACGCCTGTGTCTAAGCAACTCTTAACGCGTAGATCGGTCCGCAGAATCAAACGCACCTTTATAATACAGAAATATGACAATTATTGGCCGGCGATATACATGACTCTGCTCCAGAATTTGGCGAAGAGTAAAACTTAGGTCAACATATTCTCGATCAGGGCGAAACCCTGCCTGTTCTTCTCTAATGTCCATCTCCCGAGCAGCGGTGAGTCGATGAAGTATAATGGATGCCAAAACCCAAGTGATGACTGGGATTAAACTAACCCCCTTATGGTTAAACATAGGAGCTACTATAGAGTGATCCCGGCACGGAGTGATGGCCTCCGTTGTCCATACAAATTGGAACAACTGCGTCAAATCCTTTAATAAAGCCTCCCACCTTCTTTGATAAGTGCAGTTACAAGATCATCTGGACCAATACCCTTATTACGTTCGAGAACCGGAACGCATTTGCGGACCTCGGTCTTAGTGGGTGGTTCTACATCTACCGACCGGGGTACTAAATTACCAGTCTACGGTAGCAACACAGAAAAAGCACCAGGCCAGCTAAATTGCCTTGTAAAGTGTTCCGCCCATCGCCCTAACCTTCTGGACTTATTAGAGATGTGTCATTTGCCTCGCTGACAGCTTCAATGATAGACGGTCACTTGAGACCCGTAGGACGGATAAGCTTGAAGAGTCTGCCAATGTTCCCTGAAGCAAAAACGGTTCCCATTTCCTTAATTTCCCCCATTAACCAAACTTCACGATCAGACTGCGTTTCATCATCATCATAGAGAGCAACACATCAGTGGTTCACACTAAGCTTATGCAGTATACACTTCAAACGGTCAGAGGAGGTGTGTTCTTCCAATGTTGTTTTGATCACCTCGTACAGGAGGCTGGACGTGATTACCTAACCTACATTACTGTATCAATGGATACTCCTGTGAGTCGGCAGTTACGTTTTGTCCAACGCAGAACACGCGCTGCAGGCCTGACCGCCATTCGAGCTAAGGCAGAAGTGGTGTTTACTCTTCAAGGCCGCCTGTGTGCCCCACACTCGTGCCAAGGTTCCATGAGTGTTCTGATTGGTCACGGCTTCAACGACCAACGGCTCACTCGTCCGTGTACTTTAAAATGACCCGAATGCTTGTAAATGCGTCAATACACTATGCGTTTCTACTGTGTCACGTGTTATCACTACCGTTGTTATTGTCGGTAAGGCATGTGTCGGATGGAGTTCGAATACAGATACAACAGCAGCAGGGGACGTCCATAAACACAGGAGGAATGCAAACTGGTCATAATTTGCATTGCAGTGCAACCTTTGATACTGGTTTGCGACCTGTGTTGTCATCGTGCATGGAAGACCACGGAAAACTTCTCCAGTACGTACTGTGAATGTATGTAATATACATAGAGATATATGTGCATATGTATAGGACCTAATCTGCGTGTTAACATATCGAAGGTCAGTATATCTGTAACAGCAATTGAGGTCACGTTATTGTTCGTCTGATGGTGTATTGAACAGTAGATGCAATGGTGCCAGGGTTCTTTTATTTATTCAGTCGGGTTAAGAAGATTTTGACGTGGTGTGATATTTGGGCCAGTCGTTTCTCAAGTTAGTGGTATCCAGCAGTATCTACATGTTTAATATAGTTGATCGACAGAATAAAAACAGTTCATTACCGTGGACGTTCCGCTCAAAACAACACACTGTCTTTTTAATCGTAGTTTTGTGAGCCAAGAACGGGCCAACAGGAACACGAACGAAAACACTCATCCGCGGAGGACACTGGTCTCAGAAAATCACGCTTACCACGGACGCCACGCTCAGTTCCTTTAGGTAGCAAGAACCACTTCATGCGATACCGCACTCCAATGTTCCTTCCCGTAATTTTCTCGCGGCCATTTCGATGTCAAGACCCATGCTGTTGCCCCACTAGTGAATAGCAATGTTGTGAGTAGTAAAGTGCGATCGCGCGTCCTCACTACGCTCCTCCACCCGCAAAGATTATTCCAGTCGTAACAAAAGGCGTTCAGGTTCTCTTCGTTCTCTCGACGATTTGCGTGCCGCCCCAGTACTGTTGACACACCTGGTGTGCATTCTCTCCCGATCGGTGTGCCATACCATTTACAAAGCTGGCTTCCGTGCAGTCGAGTTTCATTTGTCTCATTCACAATCAGATCCACTGGGCCGCCACGTTCCGCTACCACATACGGTCCCCTTCACTTTGCCAGCCACTTCCTGGATCCGGGTCCTGTTGCCCCCACGCTCGGCCGGTCTCGGTATTTAACTCACGAACCAAGTTCAAACACCGCATCTCGACTCGGTAAACTTGCGGTTGACTGCTCTTTGAAAAATTTGCTGTGTTTGTCAAGTTTTGGTTGGCCAATCTCCCAGCTTCCGGTGATTCACGCGTGCTCATCCGTCAGCCTCCCCACAAACCAATCTCCTGATCGATTGGGAGGCGTGGCACGCGCCCACACATCAGGTCGAATGGCGACTCTCTCGTTGTTGCTTGTGCCGAACAGCGGTGGGCAAACAGAACCAATGGTGGCGTTTCCTCCCAGCTTCCCTCTGTCACCGACAACCACCCCTTGACTGTGAGATTGTTCTTCTCCGTCAATCCGTTTGACTGAGGGTGGTAAAGAGTCGTACAAATTTTCCTTAATCCCGACCACTCCAAACAGTTCCGAAGCTCTTCACTTTCGAAGCAGGGAGCTTGATCAGTCAATACACCTCGCGGTATTCCGTGAACCGCCACGGTGTACACCACCACCGCCAGCATATGATGCTCGTACGCTGATCGGGTATAGCGGTTGTTTCGATCCGCCTTGTGAAGTATTCATTCATGACTATGACGTGATGGTTTCCGGAATTGGTTGCTGGAAAGGGGCCCATCACATCCACCGGCTGTAATTCCCCAATTTCACTGGCTGGGATTGGTTATGTGGGATACTGACTGAGGTGGTTATTGCTTTCCAGTAGCTGACATTGCTGGCACGCCTCCGTATGATTATTAGGATCATTCTTCATTCTTGGTCAGTATGCCCTCTGCTTGAGCATCTCATTGGTTCGATGACAACCCGTATGATCCAGATGGTGACATTTCTTCACAACTGTCGCTCTCAGTTCTGCCGGTATAACCGGCACGTTTATTCTCTTCCACAGTTGGCGCAATAAAATCCCCGCATTACTCAACTGCAAGTCGGAGCAGTGCAGTCTGAAACCTTTCAATTCCAGATTTTCCTCGTCTCTTGACGGTTGTCCTCCAATAGAAGTTAGTCAATCATCGCCCGAATCTCTGTATCATTCTCTGTGCTGCTTGTAAATTTCCGGGATCGCCCTTCAGTTCAACACTCTCAACTACAATCACGTCCTTGTGCACCTCATCCAGGTTTTGTGATCGGGGAAGCAAATCGGACACGCTGTTCTCTTTTCCGGCTACATGGCGAATTGTGGAATCGTTTTGATGAAACGGCTGTAGAACCCAACGCGACCGAGAAGCTGTCGCAACGTCCTCTTCGATGTTGGCACCTGGAATAGCCTCGACCATCAGCAGTTGATCGGTCACTGGCTGGACCTCCCTTTGACCAACATTGTGACCGAGTAATACTACCGTTTGTTTCACCAGTTGAGATTGGACTACTGACCCGCAGGCGGGCTTGTTCAATCTTCTGCAACACGGCTGAAACGTGTACTGTGTGATCTGTCTCATTCGCACTGTGGATGACGATATGGTTCCAATAGACAACAGTGTTGCTCACTCCGTCCAGCACCTTCAACATCAGTCATCTGATCGTGAATGGGGTGCCTGATAGCCAGAACGGCGTATGTTTGAAGCGGTATTGCTTTTCTCCCATTGTGAATGCTGTTTTATCTCGGTCCGATTGTTTGATCGGGACCTGCCAATATCCGGACCGTAAGTCGAACACTGTAAATACCGTGGCGTCCTGCAGCTTGTCAATGATCTCCGCCACCGACGGGACTGCTACCACTTTATTGATCGTTATCTCGTTCAGCCGCCTAAAATCGACACAGAATCAAAATTTACCGTTAGGCTTCTTTACCAACAAGACAGGAGAGTTGAACGGGCTATCGGCCTCCTCGATGATTTCTTCCTTCAGCATGTCCTTCACTTGTCGTTCAATTTCCGGCTGCAAGTGCATTGGAATTCTTCGGGGGCCGCATGACCAAAATCACTTCGACTCGATAGGGATTTCGTGTTCAACCCAGTCACAATATCCCTACGCGTCCTGATGAGTAGTGAACAATCCCCGAAATTTGCGTATCACTTCATCTTAGCATTTAACTGTCACAAGTTGGCATTGCTCTGGGTGCGTTCGCCTCAACTTGTCCAAACTGGATTTTGTGCTTTCTCACTGGTGGAACGACCCCATAATTCGTTACCAGTTTATCATGTTTTAGATCAATCATGGCCTCAACACGGTCAAGAGAATCTGCTCCCAGTGTGGTCTGACGTGCGTCGGGGGCAATGACGAACGGTTGTTCGACTACGTGACCATCGATTCAAACACCATATTCTGCCAGACCATCAACTTTGGCGGTAAACCTACTGACTGTTCGAACGACCATCGTATACGGCTGAACATTCTTTCCTGACCTCAGCCCGATCAATGAAATCGCGGCCTCGGTGTCAGTCAAACAGTTCTCCAAGCTACTATTGACTTCTAACCTAGCCTGAACTGCTGTCTTATCAACCTCCCTGTTACCCGATCTCCATACCCACACAAAAAAACAATCGGCGAAACGTTTATTCAAGTACGATCTTTTCTTGCCGAGTGGACAAAATCTTCGTCAGTGTCCCGGTCTTCGACATCCGCAACAGACGTCGCCACGGTTCTCCTCTTTTTTAACCCTCAAAGCCGCCACTTCATGAATCAAGCTTCCCACTGTGTATCGATGGTCATTCGGTTCACTCGGTTCGCTTGCGTCCACCTCGTTTACTGTCATAGGATTTTATTCCAGCAGTTGTCAAGTTGCATCGGCCAACTGTTCCAGTGTCATCGGATGTGTGATGAATGCAACCCTGAACTGATCCCGTACTGTTGGTGGCATTCCCTCTAAAAACTGCTCCGTCAGCATGCGTTGTTGTGAGTTCTAGTCCAAATGTGACGGGGTTGTTGACAACGCGACCCGCAGGGATACGACGTAAACAAGAGCGTCGACTGCTGGTCCAAGCCGGGCGCCCTTGGACCGCCTCATTGCCTCCTGGCAGTTGGCGGGGCTGTCGAACCCGGCGATCGGCGTCTGCTTCGCGACGACCCACTCCAGCTTCGTATGGTCCCTTCACGCCGCATCCAGAACCACCTTCGCCTTACCCTCCAGCAGCATCCACTAGGTTGCCAGCTCCGTCCATCGGCCCTGACTCCAGCCATCTCCCCCACATCCTCGAAGTCTTCCAGGGAACTCCTGACATCTCCATCCTCAAATGGCTGCGGCCACGCGATACTCATCTTCCGGTCTTTGTCAAGTCACACAGTTGTTGTGAAGGTAGAAGGGTTATTTATTGGTGAGGCCAGTCCATGTGTTGTTCGTTTCAACGGAACCACAAACAAAAGCACTCATCCGCGGACGACATTGGTCTCAGAAAGTCACGCTTACCAAAGGTGCCAATGCTCAGTTGCTTCATGTATCAATAACCATTTCATGCGATGTCGTACTCCAACGTCCCTTCTCGCATTTTTCCTGCGGCCATCCCGATGTCAAAATCCATGCTGTTGCTCCACCACTGGAAAGCATTTTTGTGAGTTGTTTAGTGCGATTGCTCATCCTCACCGCGGTGGTCTACCGATGTGAGCTGGTTTTCGCTTGATATTTCATGCAATCGGTGTTGGCATGATATTTATTAGAACAAAGCAGGTTTGCAGAGGACGAAACACCTTAACTATACGGCCTTTTTGAAAGAGCTGTCCTCATAGAAGTTGGTGACGCAACAATTTATTTTCATCGGGTCACGTGCATATAAATGAAAATTTGTCAAGTAGAACGCTGATGAGCATCGACATATGTAATTTGCCTTAACATGCTGTTGCCCAATGGCTTGTGAAGATCCTGGAGCCGGGTAGAGAGAGAGGTTAATGAATTCAATTTGAGGAACACGTTTGGATTTGTTGACTCTCTCTCTCACCTCAGTGCGCCGGACAAATAAATACTATTGTAGTGAGGATAGACGGTCGCACCATACTACTCACACCACTATTCAGTAGCAGCATGGATCGAGATGATCGCGGATCGAGATAATCGCGTGATAAATACGGCAGAGATACGGATGGATCGTTGAAGGACAGAATGACATATAATGGCTTTCGCTACATGACAGAACTGAGACATGGTGTCTAAAGCGACTGGAGTATCCTCAGAGGAGTATGGTGTGCAAATGAGTGTTTCCGTTTCTAGTCGTGTTCAGACGCTTAAGTAGTGTGTTGGTTTCTCCAATAAAGCAACCTCTGTGGCATCTGCCTTCTCGGCTCACAACACTATTTTTAGATGTTTCATCTCTCTTTACGAATGTCCCTCTGGTCGAAACAATACAATTTTTGTGTGTTTATGTAAAAAAAAATCATCGGATTAACATCAACCTACCTGCGACCGAGCTGAAAGAGATATTAATGCTCTGCACTAGCAACATTCAGTTTCAATTCAACAGTCAGCTTTACCGCCCGAATGGTGGTGTAGCTATGGCCTCACCGTTAGGTCTGGGACTGGCAGATATTTATGTGAGCATGCTCGACAATAACTCACTGGACGAAACTATTAGAACAACCAGTTATTATCGACGATATGTAGATCATGTTTTTTGCGCAGTGAACAAAACAGAAGACATACAGAAGCTTTCGATCGTTTTCAACAAGGCGCATAAGAATATCGTGTTCAGTCTGGAACGAGAAACTGATGACCGCATACCATTTTTGGACGTAGCACTAACGCGCAGATCAGACGGATCGTTACAGCAAAGTGTATGTAGAGAGGAAACTTGGAATAAGCAATATCTACACTTCCACAGCTATTTACCGGTTTGTCTGAAACGGGGCCTGAATCCGATCAAGTTGCAAGCGGAGTTTCCAACAGAACCAGAACGATATGTTCACAATTTTTCCTCTATAACGTTAAGCCGTACTATGTTGGAGGTGCTATCACTAGGCCCAAAATTTTGCCATCCGAAGTCTAAATGTAAACGCCTAGACACAGAAGTTCAGTTTGAAAGCTTGCATGCGCAACTAAATGGACTCGTCCCTTCGTCAGAATTTAATGCTGAACACTCTCGTGAACGCTTGCTACACTTATCTGAATAGCAAGGTGCCTAAGTGTAGCTTATTGAAGCGTGAACATTTAGACGCTATGAGAGAGTTGCAATCCAACCAGAACATTTTACCCATGAAGCCGGACAAAGGAGCTGGAATAGTTTTACTGGATAAAACTGACTACCTTACGAAGATGTCATCAATTCTATCAGATAACTCAAAACTCCAGAAAACGGATAATGATAGACATAAAACGACTGCAATAGAGAAAAGCTTATCCAAAGTACCCCGACAAATGAAGCAAGCAGACGTTATCGACGCTTCAACTTTCGAACGCATCAGGCCTACGGGAACTGTCATTCCACGTTTGTACGGTCTTCCCAAAGTTCACAAAGATGGAGTGCCATTAAGACCGATCCTAGACATGTACAATTCGCCGTATCAAGCTTTCGAAAAATGGCTAGTGGAGATATTGGAACCGAATAAATCAAGACTAACTCCTTTTAGCCTAAAGGACACCTTCGACTTTGTAGACTCAATCGATTCAGTGAATATGGAGAACGACAACATGTTGCCTTTGGATGTAATTTCTCTATTCACTAATGTTCCATTGCAAGAAACTATTGACTAACTCTGTACCTATATCAAGAACAATCAAATTGATGTCGGAATTACGGGTGAAAAATTGAAGGGACTACTAGTGTTTTGCACCTGTAACGTTCAATTTCAACCTAATGGAGAGTTATATAGGTAAAAGGATGGAGTAGCACTGGGTTCACCTCTAGGTTCGCTGCTCGCAGATATATTTNAAGGTCATCGAGATGCGCAAGCCGACACACCACGTCAAGGTCAAGTCTCACCGTGACGGTAGGCTAAGTTTCAGATTACTACGGATATCTGCCGTAAATATGCTACGTGAACAGCCATAAATAATGGCTTCTAACAACCTCATAGGTCTCCCCGAGACGTACTTTTTGTTCCCGCCACAGAACCCCGTAGTGCCTGTTAAAATACCTGCTTCATAAATTGCCTGAGATGTGGGTCTAACAGCTATTAGGATCTTCAGGGTGAGAGCTGCTGAGACTGCTTTTTAAGCCGGTTTGGTATTTACGCTTTACCGACGGTATAGCCAGTTTCTCAACAGCCAACCGTTGTCTTCGGTGGGATGGCTGCTCAACAAAAGCAGTAACATAACGACCACGTACCACCGCATAATCTGAACTCAAATGTGCTTCTTTAAGAATGAAAATCCTGAAAGAAGCCCAGCCACCTGAAACCAGATCTCGTTGGCAGAAAGACGGCGCTAAGTACAGCAATGACGCTAAAGACGCCTAGAACTAAAGCTGGCTGAAAATAGCTTATTCTCAGTACACAGCTGTAACAGTCGTCCAACACTATTCGGAGAATGCGACACTATACCAAACATACCACCTTAACCAAACTGGACTGTATCAAGGCGGCCGACCTGTGCGTTCACATCTCCGGCGAGAATAACTATACTAGAATCATGTGTCGATTGAAGAAAAGTGGTCAGATCTGAATGAAAAGCATCCCTGACACCGAGGTTACTACAGTAAGTTGGAGCACAAGCAGACACAATGAAAAAACTTCTGAATTTTGCGTCTTAAGTTGGCCTTAGCAGAACCTGTTACGCGACAGGCACAAAGCCTACTGTTAACAGGAATCCAATCTAACACTGTGGTTGCATTAGTTGTGTTGATGGCTACACCTACTTCAGCCTGACCGGTGGTGGTCGTCGTGGAATCACCTGAATTGTATAACCAGTGTCTGATAGACAGTACAGGTACCGTTATTCCTATGCACTGACTACTGTTCTAGACTCTAATCTCCCAAATGTAGCAGATATCAACAGTCAACGAGCCTGACGTTCATACGAGAGTGGTCTGTTGACGTATCTGTTTTTGAGTGTGAACATTAGGAGCGCCTACATTGATTGACATTTTAAACCTAAGGAAGCGACGATGAAAGCCTGAGGCTGAATGGTAAGAGGTCGAACACCTCTACAGCAGGTCAGCGGATGGGTGAGAGTGCAACAAAACCGGAATTTTTTTCCAAGAAAAGATGCCAACCTTCGTTCAACCCCCGAACTGAAGGACCAGGAGACTGTGGTTTGTCAGATCTTTGCTTATTGGCCTGCTGGTACGAGTGATTCTACCAGTCTGACAGTCGCATTGTCCACTTTGGCTCAACAGGTCATCGAGATGCGTAAGTCGTA
Source organism: Paragonimus westermani (assembly GCA_008508345.1). Classification (NCBI taxonomy): domain Eukaryota; kingdom Metazoa; phylum Platyhelminthes; class Trematoda; order Plagiorchiida; family Troglotrematidae; genus Paragonimus; species Paragonimus westermani. The sequence goes on from QNGE01008234.1 coordinate 12,265, forward strand.
ATACCACATCAAGGTCTAACATCGTGACGCGGCTCTTCAAGCAACCAGCTGCAAGTCCGGCAGAACTTCTTCACGGGCTGATTAAGCTGACACTCTGGACCGGCACTCCCAGTCACCGTCGCAGACAAAAATACAAGACAGCGCGGTGCTTGCCATCTTCAAGCACCCCTGGTTAAATGATTTTTCCTCTATGCCCAGCTCGGCTTCCTTCTTAGATGTCGTGCAGAAAAAATATACTTGTTTTCATGGCCAGCGTGACAGAAGCCAAAGACAAGGGTATTATAACACATGCTATCTTCCTCGATTAGACTGAGGTTTCCGCTGTGGAGTACACAACCGTCTCAAATAAACTGTAGGTTTATGGTACCCAGAGAGATATTCTCACCTGCAGCTCGGTTGTGTTGTTTGCAAGGTGTAGGCACCTTGATGCTGAATGTTTGAATATGGACGTAGTCATTTTCAGTAGTTAGGTCCCTTCCCGTCCCCTTCTTATTCCTTCTCTCTTTCTATATAGGATTTGCTGTTTCTTCATGGTTGTGTGGCAGTTAAGCATTAGTGTTAACCACTGATGTATTGCTGTCTATGATGATG
>QNGE01008237.1:0-18159 GCA_008508345.1 Paragonimus westermani
TGGCTGGATCCATTTTTGGGATCACCTCCGCCCTGTTTCGGGGGGCGGAGTTGTAAGTGTTTGTCGATGGGGACTTTATTGCTGGTACATTCTGCTGGAAATGACAAACAGGCCGGTGGGTAACACCCGGTCCTTGAGTTCCGCATAAAATCCAGATCTTAACGTGTTACACGCCTCGCATTCGACCACTCGGAGATGATATTTTTATGCCTATAACCAATGGTCGGCGGTGTGCCCGTAACGTTGGTAATCGCTGATTTAAAATCAGAAGTTCAATCTGCTAGCCACTCAGTATTTAGTTTGTCAGTCAACGCAGACTAACCGCCAAGCGGCAAGTGTAAGCATTGTAGCGTAATACACTCTGGAAGTCCAACTCGGTTAACTTCAGAGTAGGAGAAACACTCAAAGCGGATCCAATTTACACTGGGCAGAAATGTGTCTAACAGTCGCTTAAATTAGTGGAAATTTTTAACTCCTTCGAGCGATCAGTGGAAAAGTAACTAACGACCTCAGGGAGGAAAGGTTGTTCAAGTAATCGATAACTAAGTAGGAAAAATTACTCACTCGAGAGATTTTTAATGAAGACTCAAATTCTAGGCGACGCTTAACGCCGCTAGACACGCAGACAAATGGCTGCTCAAAAAATCTCACTGTGAAGAAAAATTGCGCCAAGATTAACGCAGAGGCGACTTGGTTTTCTGAGACGGATGCAAGAAGTGATATTGTTACCGGAAACCACTTAAGCAACACACCATTAGTACGTCAAAAATCTAACAAAAGCTGTGTCAAACTGGCGCTCGAACTTGTCGAATTTGATAAGGTCTATTGCACTATTTTCAAAATTGCAAAACCTCGTTCGATTAGCGCCGAAAGTTGACCCTAAGTTCTACCATCTTTTTCAAAAAAACTGTGTCAATCACCCGCCTTCTCAACCTAGCTACTGTTGCTGTTTCCTTCACGCTCATTAAGTCTGAGCCTTGCGAAGGCCAAAGTTATACATTTTTTCTATGCATTTTCTTGAGTCACTTGTGATTCTTATCATTTCTCGATGTGCAAGCAGTCGTTATGCTCCGACCCAACCAACGACCACTCGTTTAAGTGAGCACAATTCCGTTTATCGTCCTTCCATTACTAAGCAATGCCCATTTGTCGATTTTGTTGTGCGACTTCACTCTTCGTTCACTTTCTGAGCATTTCTCACATTCGAAGTAAGTGATGTATTTTCTTGTGAACTGGTTCGATTAATACCGCACTAAATCCAGTTTTCGCGAGCATCTCCTGATTAACCGTTTCAAAGATGTTATCTTCTCTGCCGTTGGATATTGAGGAAGGTAGTTATTGTATCACCAGATCAAACGTAACTAAGTGTGACATTGAATCTCCAGCGAACGAATCAACGAAAAGAAATTCCTTCTGAAAACGTCTCAAAGAATAGTAATATACTTTTGTTTTATTCGGTGACGGCAAAAATATAGGTGTGCCTTACACTGTTGTTGTTGACCGTCAAACTCCCAGAGATTTCGTAATTTATTTGAGAGTGCCTGTGCCAACTTCGAATTTGCTAGGATTTCTGCTGCAAAAATATCGCTTTTTACTTCTTCCTTGTTAAGCGTTCTACTTCGGCTTTGTCCTTTATCTGCCGCCTATTTCAGTTCTTCCTTAACGACGTACTTGTGCAGTGGCTAGTTACATGGGAGCATCCAGTTGCCCGGCTAACACCGGCGTCGCGAAGAAGACAAACGCCTGTGAATTCGTTTACCAGGAACTGGATGGTAAATTGGGGTGAAAAGCGATAACATTTGCTGCGGCGCTTGCAGCTTGTGGTACCATTCAAAATGTGCCGACCCCAGCAAGACGGTTTACGGGCTGTAGTTTGCTCATGACTTCCCAGCATGGGTATACCCAGCATGTGTTCAAGTTACTCCCGTGGTTGACGGATGAATTAAAAACATGCACAAATATACTGGCGATGATGAAGGTTCTCTAGGAGTGTCTGCCATTTCTTCTGGCTTGAATAAGTACTTGGATGACTAAGTTATGATCACACATAACGACTGTCTCCTTCGAGAAAGGATAATAATAATAATATGATTAAGAGCGAGAGTTTAACGCGGGGTGTGAAGTTTATGTCTGGGAGTAGGGAATCAACTATAGTTTTTCAGTGAACCGGGCGAAGAGTGACCATGTTATAAAATTGTGGAGACTTAAAGAAAATGGGGATGCTTCCCAATGTAAAGAACAGCTGGGGTGAAAAGATGCTGTCACAGGCCTGCAACTTAGAGTTGGCACCCTTCAGGAGTTGTGGTCTTATGAGAAGAACAGAGAGAGTTGAATCAAGCACCTCAAATAGAGAAGTTGAATAGTAGACGAAAGAAAAGGAAATACTGTGGTACGAGGGTTTCCGGAATCCTTCACGAAAGATGGATACCACGGGCAAATTGTTATACAACACCGCGCGGCTAACTTACCGCCTCCGGTCGAAATTCGTGACCACGTAGCTTTTAAAACAGCTTTAATGTTGGGTGGGCGATCGAGATGGTAGAAGTTAAGGGCATTCAGTGTCGAATCTTTACTGGTTAAACTCGTAGGTCCCATTCATATGAAAGCCATTTTGTGCTGCAGGGAGTAGCTGCGTGAGTTTCGGAGGAAGATCGTGATCCTACTGGACAACTCTGTCAGCCAAAGTAATATGAATTCTATCGTTCCTCAGATGGACCTAAGAAGGGGGTGATTATCCGCTTCTGTCCCACTCAGGGTACAGGCTTAGAAGTCAGAAACCTGTCAACCAAGGGGTGGGATGTCCAGGGTGGGTGACGAAAGTATCGGCAGTGTTATTGCGCCTCTGTAGTTACACACTGAGAAAGGGCATCATTGCTACAAGGACGAGTACTCCGAGGCTCACCGTTCTGGCATCGTCGGGAGGAGAGATAACATCCATTCCATAAAATTGGGCAGGAATTCAGGCGTGAAGTTTGAGATGGTTCCGTTTTCATGTATCACTAACGTGGTGCCAAAGACATACGGGGAAAGAAAAGCGGGCATGATCTGCAGGAACCCAAGCAATATGAAAAACACGTGTGATGAGGTTAGGGTAGTTAAGGATCAAAAAGTTGACCGGACTGCCGGAGGGCTGTTTCTTCTAGTAGTCCGGAGGAACGAATAGACCTGGGAAAGGCCTCGTGGCGTTGAAGTTACGGGTTGCAGTTTATTTGCTGAAGTTATAGGACGTAACGGTACTTGCAGCGGGTGAACAAAGGAGCTCCGTGATATCTAAAGACAAGGATGAACATCTGTTTGCACTTCTCAGAGAACACCAAACTATTACGCGAACTATGTGTATGGAATAGACTGGGTGCGGGTGCATGCCGCTTATGGCCTTCTAGAAGGGCCGTGTTCAGAATTGTGCTTGCCAAAACACTGGCGAAGCTTGTGGACCAGCTTACACGATTGAGGTTCCGTGAAACGTCGGCCGTGGTGAACTTGGTAATCACCGGAGTTTGAGAGAATTTGATCACCCCCGTTTTTGGAGCCATCTTGGCTAGAGCAGCCATCTGCTGATAAAGCTCACTTTGGGGGTCAAGCTGTCGACAGCTTCTGATAAATGGCATCGAGTAAGCAGAAGAAAAGTACACGGAAGGACTCGATAGGTAAGCTCGTGTGTTTGAAGCTGAGCCAAAAATGGGAGGTAGCTAAGGAAAGACAGAATGAACGTCGGAAACCTGAAAAGTGAGTTCGATCCGCCGCGCAAGGTTAGACAGCAAGGCAACCCGCTATCGTGGAGGATAGGCGCATGTAACACCCAAACCATTGAGCGTGGTGTATGAGGAAGACTCTTTAACAGGTAAACACTAACTTTGTGTTGAGTGCAAGTGGGTTCAAAACAGTTACTCCAGCCCAAAAATAATGCGGGCCGATATTCGACAAAATCTGGCAGAGCAGGCTGAACGGAACTGCGGAAAATACTTTAATTGCGTTCTCCTCAAGACATCCACATGAGTGACTGCTGGTCGCATTAAGGATTAGCGGAGAACGTATGCCACAGTGAACGACTAGATGACCCTACGACGGCTTTTTGGAAAAAATACACACTGGTTGAAGCGGCAGGCTTTCTCGGGTTAGCACCTTTCTGACCTACCCGAGGTACCGGAGATATTAGTCTCGGCAGGTGAGGTGTGTGGACTGTCTGAATCAAACATCGGCAGGACGGCACGGCCAGATGACACTGATCCGGTTATGTTAAGGCCGTTGACTGAGGTCTTGATATATCTTTTCACATGACTGCTTTTTAATCCACCAGAGGATGACAGGCAGTCTTCATGATGGAAATTGGCGGCGGTAACTTCAGTTCACGGGAGTGGCAATAAGGAGGAGGCGTTCAACTATCTTCAGATAGGCATCGCATTTGCGGAGTTGAAGTGATAAGATGAATAGTCGGGGAGAAGGTGGCAAATCGGGTTGCTAACCATGTACTTTGGACGGTCACTCAGCGGGGTTCTGCGAGACGTCGATCCTGCGTGATAGATCTGTTTGCCAAAATTACTAGGAGGTCAGGAAGAGGTGTGCGGTTGGAAGCATCTTACATACACTTGAGGAAGGCGTCGAACTTGATTAACTGTAGGCCGCCCTCACTGCAAGCAGAGGCTTCAGCAAGGTGTGTCAAGGTTCTGGCGATGTTTCAGGGGTGCTAGAAGCTCCCACGTACAAGTCGAGAGAGACAGTTCCACTCTCACAACTCCTACCAACGGAGTATTGCAAGAGTCAGTTTCGGTTTACTTTAGTGCCCTAGTGCCACGACTAAACCACCCGCACTACACGTTCGCAGTTGGCATGAAGTTGATTATATGTCCAGATGAAAGCTTTATGCGACAAAACCTCAACGATTTGTACCGACCAACCGCACATTGAGAGCCACTGCCTGAAGATGCAAAGGGTAAACTGCTGCTTGAGGATGGATTTAAAGGATCACGTGAGTACATTGAGGAAGGTAGCACAGTCAGGGACGTAGAATGTGTTAGCAAAGCAAGGAATATGGAGGGTACAACCAACTTCAAACTTCAAGGTGCTCATTCATAGTATAACAGTGGCCCGACAAGCCAACCAAGTGGTGCACCAACTAAAGAAGGTAGTATCACCCAGGGAACTTAGTGTTCCACTCTTTTTGAAGAAGACGTAATTTAGGCTGTACTTTGAACGCTGCACCCATACACTGTCGGTGCAACAACTGAGCGGTGAGAAGTCATTGGGGGCGTTCTCAGATTGTGTTCACGGGATGGTGTACGAAACTCAGGAAAATGAAATTCCAGGGCATACTCAAATCCTTTAACATTTTCCCGCTCGGACGAAGTAGCAGCAAAAACGGTCTTACGGAGAATTTCAGGTTGTTGAAGGTTTCGACTAATTCAGAAATATCCGCCGCTGTCATTGACGCCTCGCCGTACGGATGAATAGAATGCCTGAGTGCTAACTTTGGAGAATGGTCCGACAGTTAAATATCGAAAGTTCTTGGAAAAGGCGACTTGATGATGTCTCCACTGACCTCAGCAGTAAGCCTAACCGAGATCTCGTCGGTGAAGCCAGGCGCGAGTAACAAGTAGTTTATGGCAGATATGATGGAGTAATGGGTACCCCATTTTATTTCCGGTGAAAATTCACGAGAAGAGGATTTTGAGATAGTGCTGACGCCGGAGGCTCAGGTTGGCGTGCATAATTTCGTACATCGCTGGATTAAGTGTACCCCATTGCACTCTGTAAAAGAGTGCCGTTCTTGTCTGTGGAAACCACATAGCAAGAAATGCTGAACAAACTAAGGTGGCGATGGTAGAAGAGGACCGCTGACACGCAGTTAAAGGTGCGATGGTTGTAGGATAATTTTGTAGAGGTGCTTGGCGTTACCAGACGAGTGTTGTTGCATGTTTTGTTCACACAAATGAGGCGAAAATTGCTGAGCAAGCAGTTCTTACCTCAGGTTATTACTGAATACCCAAAGTAGGAGAAATTTTATTTGGAACTGATGACAAAAGGCTGAAATAAGTGAAGGACATTGATGGTGTTTTGGTACTTGACAGTTATCTTGACCGTTGGCCAAAATCCTACATGGCACTCATATGATATCACGTCGCCGAGTAATATTAGAAGTTCAATTTCTGGATGAGGCCAACACCATCTATGTACGGTGATATCATAATACCGATGAGTTGCTGACGATGCATGACAACCGGCTCTCCCCGGTGGAGTCGTGCCCGTTGGCTCACCTGGAAGGAGTTGAACCAGCCGGCATCTTGAACAAAAGCGTACGGGGTTCTTACTGAATATATTGTTCCCGAGGCTTAAAGGACATCGGAACGAACAGTAGGAACAAAAGCGGCCCAGTACGCAATTGGAAAATTCCTTGGGTGGAATTTCAGGGACGCAGCTCGTACTGCACCTGAAGTGACCAAGTGCATAAACCAAGTGGATGCTCGGCTGCTGCCTCCCGAAAACAACAGTCAAGGAATGTTCCAGTTCGAATGAGTGAAACAAGGTACCTCAGACGAACTGACTCCGTCACTCATGTCAACGAGGAAGTCAAATTGTCTTTTTTGAGGGTCCACCGTGAAATAGGTATACCATTGCATATTAACTAACTGTTTGGTAGTCGTGAAATGTATGAGTGACTTATGTGTGCAATTCAGCGAAGTACACCTAGAGGTACCATGATCCAATCAAAACACGTGACCGTTATATCTAGCGACATCAACAAAGGTTACGTAAGAAACGTCTCTCCTTAGGGCGTTAAGTGTGTCTACTGGTAGTATCTGTTGCACCATTTAGAAAGTTGCTGAAATAACCCGTGACAATGTGCAAAAAGTGCTGAGTAGACTGCTTCGAATCACCTAAGATAGCAACCATGAGTTGTTGCAAGAACATCATTTGACCAATTACCTTGATACCTCTACAAGCAACCAAGGAGGAGCTTACGCCCGTTAATGTTGTGCCATCTGACCCGCTGCAATTCGTACGGCAAGTTTCTACGCCCAGGTTCTTTCTCTCACCCTGATATAACGACTGAAGTTGAGACAGCAAATCGCGAAAGCCCAACACCGAAAATGACATGATATCTTATAAAGACGGTATAAGCGACCACTCACCATTGGCTAACTGTTGTTCATTACCCTCTGGAGCTAATCCGACAGCAATGAATGAATGAACTCTGGCATCAGATGTTAGAGGAAAGGCACCGCTGTAGAAAACGTGGTGGAAACACGGGAGGACGGTACGCAGGAGTGGAAATGAGTTGCGGTAGGACAGCTATCTCTCGCTTATGTGCTATTTTGTTACCATTTGATTTCATAACCTGAAGGGGCTAAAGCAACCGCCCCAAGTCAGAGCGCTTCACCCAAATGATGAGTGATGTTACCCCACTATATAATGAACTGTAAAATACTGGTCAGTAACTTTCACAAAGAAGACCCAAATTCCTCACCCATTGGCAGAACGCTTGAGGAACACAGAAGCATAAGCTTGGCGGCAAACTTACACAACTTGGCTAGGCAAGGCGGGCCAGTAGAAGACCTTGCAAGGTTAGTAGTGCTCTTGGTAATTATCAGGATGTTGTTGATGTGCCTCTAACGTCTTCATAGCATGATCCTTCGTGGCCCACGGGAGTCATGTATCGCTGTTGATCTGAGTGGCCATCAACATGCCACCAAACGTCTAAAGCTAATAAGTGGTACGATTCCTGTGAAACGTGTTGGACTTTGCGGCCTGCGCTGCCCGAATGTTACCGAGGCCCGCACATCCAAATTTTATTGGAACTCATAAACTGGTCACGTCGCTAGACGAATATAAGCGTCAAAATGTTTTTCACTTACGAGCAACAAAGAGATGCACTTTGTTGTGGGACACTAGACATAATCGGTGGTGCACACTTCCGTCTTTGCCGGAACTTGCACTTCAGCTGGCTAGTCCTTCCAGTGAGTGCGCTTACCACGACGCCACTCATCTACCAAGTATAACCTAACTCTCCAATCCGGGTTCACCCGTGAACTGGTGCATTCAGCTCGAACGACCCTTAAGAAAAGAGGATAAACATAGGATATATATATATAGAGGATTACTGCAATCCATGACCTCGTGAACGTGAAATGTCAATAAGTTTGAGACTACTGATATCTTTGAATCACCTCAACGATGCTCGAACTGTTAATAATAATGGCATATATTTCTCAACGCATATGTGAAAAGCACGCAGGGTTATGCGCGATCACTGCAGATATTTACAAACCATACAAAAACAAATAGGTAATTAGCAGCAAAACGTGAAGCCTTCCGTCAAGAAAGACGTGTTCAGAAAGGAAAATTATTGTCGTTTATGAAAACTTTGACGCATGCAACAGAGAAGGAGATAGTTCGGTCGCTTCACACATTTAGTCTCAAATGGGATGAAACTATTTTTTTTCATAGTTCAACGTCACTCCAGGAAGAATGTCCAAACGTATCTTTGGAGTGTTTTGCCATTAGGGGATAAAACTGGCGTCCGAAAAATGTCAAGATAGGTCGGCTTTGGCGAGTCAGGGCGGAAAATCCTAAAATCCAACATGCAATTTGGTAGATTCCAACGCAGGATTTCGTCGATTCCCCGAGAAACGTCAACAAGTTGAACATCTCCCGAATCGTTCATTGAGAAGAAGTTCCGTGGGCACATCCGTCGTTATTCTGCAGTGCACGAAATGCCAAGTAAGTATAGTGTGAGTAGGACTTATAGGAAATATCAGTCTATTCATTCTCACAAGCAATTCAGCTGTATTGGAGCGCTCGCTAACGCTTCAGGTTCACACTTAGTTACGTTTGTTCTGGTGATACAATAACTACCTTCCTCAATATCCAACGGCAGAGAAGATAACATCTTTGAAACGGTTAATCAGGAGATGCTCGCGAAAACTGGATTTAGTGCGGTATTAATCGAACCAGTTCACAAGAAAATACATCACTTACTTCGAATGTGAGAAATGCTCAGAAAGTGAACGAAGAGTGAAGTCGCACAACAAAATCGACAAATGGGCATTGCTTAGTAATGGAAGGACGATAAACGGAATTGTGCTCACTTAAACGAGTGGTCGTTGGTTGGGTCGGAGCATAACGACTGCTTGCACATCGAGAAATGATAAGAATCACAAGTGACTCAAGAAAATGCATAGAAAAAATGTATAATTTCGGCCTTCGCAAGGCTCAGACTTAATGAGCGTGAAGGAAACAGGAACAGCAGCTAGGTTGAGAAGAAGGGTGATCGACACAGTTTTTTTGAAAAAGATGGTAGAACTTGGGGTCAACTTTCGGCGCTAATCGAACGAGGTTTTGCAATTTTGAAAATAGTGCAATAGACCTTATCAAATTCGACAAGTTCGAGCGCCAGTTCGACACAGCTTTTGTTAGATTTTTGACGTACTAATGGTGTGTTGCTCAAGTGGTTTCCGGTAACAATATCACTTCTTGCATCCGTCTCAGAAAACCAAGTCGCCTCTGCGTTAATCTTGGCGCAATTTTTCTTCACAGTGAGATTTTTTGAGCAGCCATTTGTCTGCGTGTCTAGCGGCGTTCAGCGTCGCCTAGAATGTGTCTTCATTAAAAATCTCTCGAGTGAGTAATTTTTCCTACTTAGTTATCGATTACTTGAACAACCTTTCCTCCCTGAGGTCGTTAGTTACTTTTCCACTGATCGCTCGAAGGAGTTAAAAATTTCCACTAATTTAAGCGACTGTTAGACACATTTCTGCCCAGTGTAAATTGGATCCGCTTTGAGTGTTTCTCCTACTCTGAAGTTAACCGAGTTGGACTTCCAGAGTGTATTACGCTACAATGCTTACACTTGCCGCTTGGCGGTTAGTCTGCGTTGACTGACAAACTAAATACTGAGTGGCTAGCAGATTGAACTTCTGATTTTAAATCAGCGATTACCAACGTTACGGGCACACCGCCGACCATTGGTTATAGGCATAAAAATATCATCTCCGAGTGGTCGAATGCGAGGCGTATAGCACGTTAAGATCTGGATTTTATGCGGAACTCAAGGACATAGTTCTTTTACCCGGGTGTTACCCACCGGCCTGTTTGTCATTTCCAGCAGAATGTACCAGCAATAAAGTCCCCATCGACAAACACTTACAACTCCACCCCCCGAAACAGGGCGGAGGTGATCCCAAAAATGGATCCAGCCACACACTGTGATTCACGCCTACAACTCCCGCAACTCTCGTGATAACGATTACGGAACATTCCTTTCCCAAAGTCGTCAACCAGCGCTGACTGTCGGCGTTCTCTTCTGCACTAAAAGTTCCGCACAATCAGTCGGCTTCTGTGGCGTATTCCATTGGTGTACTGAAGTTTGACCCCGTTATGTCGTGCCCATAATTACAAGCATATTGTCAGCAGTAACGTATATTTCTCAACGCATAAGTAGGGAGCATGGTGGGCTAACAGGATCATCACAGATACTTGCAGGCGATGCAAAACAGCAAATAATTGAACAGTACTTCGAGCGTGAAACCTGCTGCCGAGATGGGCGTGAGCAAATGAAAATGACGGTTGTTTCCTCGAATATCTCCTCTATATATTTTAGCTGGAATGCTCATCGCTGGGACTTGCCAATCAGCTGAAGACCCCTGAGCGATGAGCGCCTTCAATCTCACCACTTTGATAGTTAACTACGAGTATCTATTATTACTGCTACAGTAATCTCAACACACGTTATCAACACAGCCATTTTGCCTAGGCGAACCTAACGTGCAGAGGGCAATGGGGTTAAAGTGAGACCTCAAGGACGACGCTAACTGGTTCAAATTTTCACCTATGGACAACCCGTTCCTTCGAAGGAACATACTCTCCTACATTTCTTCAGCGTACGATCCACTCGAGTATATCGCGCCCGTTACACTAAGTGCTCGATGGATAGTCCAGCGACTATGTAAGTTGTGTGTGCGATTGGACGATCTTATTAAGGGTGAAGAACTAGCTCTGTGGACGAGGTGGATAGCGACACTGCCGTGCCTGAAGCAGTTCTGTTTGAAAAGGTGCATTAAACCGCAGGGAATGGAGCGCTTTATTGATTTCCGGCTGCATATCTTCAGCGACGCTTCCGAAACAGTATACGGCGCAATCACTAATCTTGTGATGTCCGAAGGTTGCCAAATCAAACACTTCCTCCTTGCAATCACGAAAGCTCGAATGGCTCCCGTTCGGTTGACGAGTATGCCCCGATTGGACTTAGCAGCAACCGTCGTTGCGGTTAAACTGGTCTAGCAGATAGAGTGTAGGTAGGAATCGTCAACTAAATCTACTACGTTTCGGACTAACTCAATGATCGTTTTGCAGCGCACTAAATTCGTCTAAGCGATTCCTGACCATTTTTGCTAATCGGTCGGCCGCAATTCACGAAGCTCCTCGACTAGAGCAGTGGAGTTATGTTGACGCAAGACGCAACCCAGCAGACATTGCACCGCGCGGCATCTATGCCCAATAGTCTCGGAAGTTGGACCGATGGTCATATGGCCCTGAATTTCCACGCAGTAAGGAAAACGAATGGCCACGTTCTGCGGAAACCGAATCAGTCACGATAAACCGGTTCTCTTAATGACACTGTGGAACCAAAAGATTGACGAAGTTTTACATACTACACTACTTTACACTGAAAGTTTTCTCAACGACCGACCTATCGTCAATCATACAGGCGATCTCGATGATCAGTATGTCCTAAAACCGAGTAAATCACTGCTGCTTCGAGGCCACCCCTCAGTACCCTTACCCACTGTGGTCTACAGAAATCAGTCCAACAGGCGATGACGAGTGGCACAATACCTAACCGAGCGCTTTGGAGCAAACGGTTGAGGTGCTATCCATCTACGCCACCGACTAATCAACGGTGGCAACTCAATAAGCCCAACCTAAAAAGGGGAGATCTCGTGCTACTGCCAGAAATTGGCATCCCAAGAGGTCACTGGTAAACAGGTAGTATCGAAGAGGCACATGAAACTCAAGGCGATCTGGTGAGAAACGCCTTTGTAAAGACATCGAGCGGAAGCTTTCAAAGAGACCCGAGGCGGCACTACAAACTCGAAGGCGACCTCAACTTTCTTATCCAGAGCGAAACTCGTGACTGGAACTTTTCTTTGAAATCCTGGTTACAACTCCTAGGTTTCACAGTCTCGAACCCAGAGGGGGGTGTAACATTCGCTTGGACTTTCTTCCCACTGTCCACCTTCTTCCCCCTTTTTATGAGTAGTATTTTTGATGATATACTTATGCTCGCATGAAGGTCATTTGTCGACTATCTTGAATTTGAACATTTTCTGCTTGTGCTCGATCACTTGTGGTAAAAACCATTCCGAACATATTGGACACGTCATACTGATTTCATATATCCACTCAGATGTATTCGCTGATATCTACGTATTTTCTATTGCAGAAACATCACCGATCTGTTTGCGGTCGTTACTTGTTCGATTTAACCTCGGGGTGTTCATTTTGAGTGCTACCCAGGCGACCTCTGAAGCAAACACCAGAGCAGATTCTACATTGGGTTTGGAATCGTGCTGTTTTCTAGCCTTTGCGTGTCTGTTCCTTACTTTTGCCTTGTTGTCTAAATGTCATGTTTTCCCCGGCAATTTTTTTGTTTCGTTTCAGTATGGCCTATCGAGACTTGATTCTTTGTGATTGATGAATGGTTCGGAAGGTGCTGCACTTGTTTTCTTTCAATAGGAGCAAGTAATAAGTGTTGGTGTTGTGTTTAACAGACGGACCTCATTATTCTTGTGAATATTGCTGCAACTCCTTAGCCAAAAATGGCCCCCAGCTTCCATCCATCTGCGTTGCACATGCTGGGGTATGGCTGTTGTGATTAGTTTTAATGTCTTCGTCAAGTTGAGCTTGGCCATAGAGTTTGTTTGACTTAGTGCAATAGGTTAACTCTGTGTTCGCATGTATGGCTGTGATAAAGCCTCGACGCTGCTACCACACTTTTGCCGTTGGGCGGTGACATCACACGTGTATCTAGAGACAAATTGGAGTTGCAACGTAGTTTTGTGTCAACTACCGTTCCCTGCTTCAGCATGCGCTGGTCTCCGGCACGGAGCGTTTATCCGTTGACTCACTAACCCAACCCTTGCAGTCGAAGGATTCCCTGTCGTTCATCTGACACCTTTGACTCAACCTAACAGGCAAACTGCCGCACATATATAAAGTGGGTCTTAGGGTTTGCATTACGAAAAACAAGGTTCGCTCTTTGGCATCGTCTAGCTTGCAAATAGTGAAGCAATTTCAGAGCTCACTTCTGCACATGTCTAAGTCGGTACTTGTTCGGCAGTACGGGCTGTCATCAGACTCAAGCGAGCCCCAAATTCAACAAGAAACTTATGAAACTGGACGTCTCGATCATTCTTATCATTACCATTCTATGCTCCCACATACCCAATGCAGATACCCTTATCCTCGTCAGCCGGCAAGGCTTTTAACGTAGCTCCTGCTTCTCACTTGGCTGACAACAGAATCACCCGTTTTTTGGCTTCTTCCTTGAGTTGCCGTTCTTTCGGCTGCTCTTGTAACATTGTGGATCTCTGTTAACACTTCTGAGACTAATACAACTGATGAAGAAACCGGAACAGTGGAAACAGTCAATAACACCTTTGACTTGCTATGTCGACCTAGACTAACTATCCAAAATAGGTCACTTCTGGGAATCCACATACATCATCAAGCGCCGAACAGATTGGAAATTAATGTCGAGTACCGTACGATATTTCACGGAAATAGTGGGCAACGCGCAACCATACTCCAGCAGTCCCCAACAGTTAAAAGAAGATTGAACCGCAATGTCACGATACTAGCGAACAAATTACCAAAGTGAATTGTTGGGCATCCTCAGCAATTTCAATTGACGGACCGTTTTCTGGTGACGATTTAAATTTCCCTGCCGAAAAGGCTTAATATAAACTACAATCACAGAATCGGACACTCATAACTAATGGGGTCCTTCCAAGCAGTTGACGGGGGTCGAAATCAGTGAGAGTGAGCCAAGCTTCACGAATGGTGGTGCACTCACCACTCAAGCAGAGCATAGAAAAAACGAGTGGCCATTCGTGCAACCATTAATTTGACGCGATCCAACAAAGATGTGTGGTTCAAGGTTCAATCAACCGCCAGAAACAGCGGGCGTGGATTACACAAGAGTAGACACTTGGAAGGATAGCGTCCGGTCAAATTTTCAAGTAAATGATCTTCAAAAGTTGACACCATTCAGCTCACTCGACGAAATGGGTGTACTTCGCTCCGCCGACGCTTGCGTACTGCCACGCTTTGCAGTCACGCCCACTTGTTGTTGCCCGCGGTTCTTAACGTACACTTTTCTGTTCGCCAAAATATAATTCAGCAGATCACCTTTTTCCACCTTCCACATTCTGAAAACAAAGCTTCCAGTCCACCATTCGCAATACAATACACTAGTTACTTTTGTAACAGCATTCCGTAATTTCAGTGATACAACGGAACTATCACTCATAACTGAGCAAAACTACTAACAACATGAATCTGCTAGATCCCCCTAGGAATGTGCTACTCCACCGGGAGTCTGACATTGCGGTTACTGGAAGATAAAAAGGTAATTGCTTTGATATATATACTGCATGTTAACGAGCTGCTTAAGTACTCCGAGTGTCGAACATTTCGGGGGTGTTCTACCATTTCCCTGAAAATCGCTTTATTTGCCTCGCAAGACACCTGGAACATGGCGCGAATGTATGATCCTCCGCTTTATGTAAACATCCTTCAGCTCTCTATGTTACTTCTGGTATTCTGCCTCAATGCGTTGTTTAGACTTTCTGTGGTCAATTTTTCGCCCCTGCCTACTAACTGGTCACAACCCATTTAAACCCGTGTGAGTATGTGACCATGTTGTTTTCGGACGGAGCAACATTATGAAACTCTAGCTGAGGGTTGGTCTTCTTCTTGTCCTCTCTAGTTAGTCCTCGTTGGTTTTGTTGATTGAGAAGTTCCGAGTTAATCGTGTACAATTCACTTTCCGTTTTCTTTCGTCGTTTTCCGATGTCCCTTATGCTGTGTTGTTAGCCGTTCTAGTCAGCTTATGTGCTCACTGACTACAAATCCAATTGTAACAGAATATATATAAAGGTACTTTCGCCAGGTAACATGACACCTTTTAAAAATTGCATCAGTGGCACTGTAGTTCCTGGGTTCGAGGTAGGTTAGTAGAAGAAAATTCGCTGCAACGATGATAGGTGACTGAATGGCCACTCCTTTAGTCCATCGCGACCAATCCCCTGACGCATTGATACATCATTTAGATACTATCTTGTATGTACTGTTCAGTGTACCGTTTCACAGCTACATTGAATCCAAACTGGTTCGATTAGTTTTACCCCAACAACCGTTGGAGTAACGTTCAGCTGTTGCATTTGAAAATACAAATGTTCCTGTTTTTGAATGAATGCACAAGTAGAGTTCATACTTGCAACGCTTTCAAGGAGCAGAATGGCCCGGCATTTCGTATTCCGACAAGATCTTCTCAAACTGCAGACCTTGGGCTATATTGCCGTTGAATGACAGGAAAGTGGCGGCGGTTAGGAGCACACCAAAAATGTATATCCTGCGCAAATTCACTCAGACCAAGTATTTGTCCCTTAGTGAATACCAAGGAATATATATTTCCGATGAGTAGTCGGGCAACCTGATCATTGCTCACAAGAGAGAGTGGTTGAGCGTTCAGAGTTGATAATTCGGTCGTGCCTAATGTGAGGTCAATGGCGCAGTGGTTAACACGGTCGCCTCATGATTGGAAGTTCCGGAGTTCAAATCCCAGCCGCCGCAAGGATATGCACTACTGACGAGCTCTAATGGGAGCGAAACTCGAGTCTAGTGCTTCTTTTCGAAAGAGGCTGGCTGGAAAGTCTATCTGAATGCGAAGGCTGCGATCAAATGTGAGTGATGGTCAACTTGAGTATATATATTTCTTGAGTTCTAAATGTATCGATTATCTGCCAACGGCTTTCGAACCTCTTGTAATCGGAATCCCTGTCATAGCCCGGCTGTACATCATACGAAAACCCTGTGGGTTACTAAATCCAACGCTTTAGTTTCATGATTGAGTAGATGGGCTCTGGCTTGAGAGTTGTCTT
Organism: Paragonimus westermani; assembly: GCA_008508345.1. Taxonomy (NCBI): domain Eukaryota; kingdom Metazoa; phylum Platyhelminthes; class Trematoda; order Plagiorchiida; family Troglotrematidae; genus Paragonimus; species Paragonimus westermani. The sequence goes on from QNGE01008237.1 coordinate 16,158, forward strand.
TTGAGTTCTACGGAAAACCACCAGCACCTGTTGATGAGCGTGGCCGTGAATACCACCTGATGTAGCAAACTTTTTATTCAGCTTTCAAGCAGACTTACAGACAACCGATGGCATGCACGCACGCCCGCAGCAAAATTTTAAGCGGTCCTCTGCACGCCTTCACCACAGGTCGCATGATCAAGAAACAGACTATTGCGCCGTTGAGTTAGTAGGCCGCTGACTTGTGGTTCTACTTCCGCAGCCTAACTCTGAGAATGAGCTGCAGTACGCTCCTCCATTTACATTCGGTCAATTCCCGGCGAAGTGAGCAATTCGCGATCCAAAATAATCCAATGTTCATTATTAAAGCAAGATATTATGGCCACGGCCGGATACGCACACATAATGGACAGAACAATTGATGATCAAAAACTCAAAATTGCGCCTCAATGACAGAACCACCGAGTTCAGATCGGCGGCAGAACGATGTGCACTTACATTCCGTAGGTTCCCGGCGAACCCAAGTCAGTGTTGCGCAGCAGCTAGAATACAGCATGACCTACACCCAATGATATGCAAAATTTTCAGTCCTCAATCTGTCCCCCACTGATTCACACGCTTGATTCTTTTGCGTTTGCAACCCCCATTATTCGTCGCTTAATGGAAAACCTACCGTGGTTACACATTCCGTTAGGGAGATATCGTGCTTCCAACTTCCCCACCTACACCGATTGATACATGCCGTTCCCCAACAATGCCTGGCCTTTCAAACACTAGAAAGTATGTCAACAGCCTGGTGTTGTCACGGATCATTTACTCTGGTGGCCAAAACACCGGAACAATGAAGCCGGGCGATTTGGCACGGAGTATGTGCAGACCCTGTACTGACAAGGGCGGCTGGAGTCCTTCGCCAACCTGACTCGGTTTGGAAGCCTGTTTCTGAATGAGCGCTTTGGGTAAGTATTACATCTGGAATTTCAATAAAATAGTTTGGACTCTGAACTGTGCTTCAGTATACCCACTTGCAAAACAACTGGTCAATTTCCGAAAGGATGAATGAATCACACGGGTGTATTTTAATTGCGGCACTCAGCTGTCGGGCAACGTAGACGAAACGCGTCAGGTTATCGTGTGACAGGATAGTGTGAGCACAAACTTAATTCGACTTCGTTAGGTTTCGAAGCAAAGTGGAACAAAAGTAAGCGAAATAATGGGTGTTGGTGGCAACAGCAATATTAGCTGTTAAATCAGCGGAAGAATTGAAATATTCGTCCTAATGGCCTAGTCTTACGCACGGTCTGGGCTGGATATATATATTGAAATAGTCAGATGGCAGAACTTTATAAGTATATATATACCGATATCGAACGTGGTTCAACAAATTCAGTAATGAACAATTTATATATACAGCAACTCACGCCCAGGTTTACAGGCGCATACCAAAGTGCAGCAGGTGAGTGCTTTTCTTTTCATGCACAGAGAACTGGAAAACTCCGGTGGAATGAATGTGATCTGAAGTTTTGTTAAGATGGTACAAGTGATATTCCCAAGTCAGATCTAAAAGAACATCACATAACATAACGTCGGACATAACATAGTTTTTAAATGGTCCATTATCGGTAAATCACTTCCGTACTCTGAATCATCATGACGATGAACGATGAAAGCACCTTTAGAAGGTTATTCAAGTTGAAGTACCAAAAATTTGAAGACTTGCGCAGATTTCAACGGGAAACTTGTACAAGCAGAGAGTTGCAAGTGCTAAGAAACATGGAGGGGTAGACCAGTCGACGGGCTGCCCGTATGGAAGTGCGGTGTACAAATGAGTACACTGCACACGACGGACGAAGGCTTACCAAGAGAAATGTTTATTTATTCAGTTGCTACGATAAACTGCAGTTCTGCAGAACACAGATGTCAAGCCTCCTGGATCATCCATTATCGCACCGATTGATATCAAATCGAGAAGGCAAACCTGATGCACTCACACGACTTTCAGGTTGGTAAACCAAATATTTATCCT
>QNGE01008238.1:0-18156 GCA_008508345.1 Paragonimus westermani
AAGCGCATCATGTATTGTCGCATTTACAAGCAATCGGGTCATTTTAAAGTATATGGATGAGTGAGCCGTTGGTCGTTAAGGGCCGCGACCAACCAAATCACTTTTGGAGCCTTGGCACGAGTGTGGGGCACACAGGCGGCCTTGAAGCGTACACAACAGGCCTCTTCGACTTTTATGACTTACTAGGGTGGAGAATTGTTTCACGAGTCCTGTGGTAAAGAGAAAGTGTGTATGAATTTAGTCGCCGCGGACCCCTCGAAACTCAAGTGGACAGAAATCAAGAATTTCGAAGCGAGACTCATAGAAGAGAGATGCCGCAAAACAATGACCATTCTGGTGGCTAATCGCTGGACACGTTCAATGGCGAGTACGTCCTCCTTCAAACCGGTGTGAACGAATTGACTACCATACTCGAGCAGTGGTCTTATGTAGACTCTGTAAAGCGTGTGAAAGGCGTGCTTGTCTATGCGGAGGAAGGCTCTTTTTATCATCCCAAAAGTTACAAATCCCTTTTTGGCAGCCAGCTGGTGGTGATAAGAGAAGAATAAACCAGACGACAGCCAAATCCCTATGTCCGTTTCAAGGTCAACTTTCTTGACACACATTGCACATTGCGCACTGTGTATCACGAATAGGTTCCCGGAGTCTCCTCCGAGAGAAATGTGTGCACGCTTGCTGTCGGTTAAAAGGTGACTCCAGCCATCTGGCCAGCACTCAATATGGTCAAGGTCAATCTGAAATACATTGGGGTCACACGCATTCCAGGTCTTTAGTTCATCATCATAATAAACAGCGTTGCTAGAGATAATGTCAGGGCGTCATCGATGTACATCAGATATAGCAGTGGACCAAATGCCAGCCCTTGAGGAACTGCCGGCTCAATAAGTTTGTCACGGGTTCATGAAGTCTTCAACTTGTAGATGACTTGCTCCTCGACTTTTCGAAGAAGGACGAGAGTTCGTATACATGTTTCCATGCACAACACAACGGGGCTTTCTGCAAGTGATAGTTGATATACAAGTCAGTCCTGTGCACAGGACGAATGACGGCCAATTTTTAGCGATCTCAGTGATCGATACACAGATTCGAGGCAGTGGTCCATGGCTCCCGGATCCAGTCGGTTTTCTTGTTCAGTGTCAGCGGACGTTTCCCAATCTGAAAGGCGACAACCGAAAACTCGGTGTAGCACCACTCTTGAGGAGTACAGTGAATACCAAAAACACAGTATGATTATTTACATGAAAATTTTTTTAGGTAGGCTAAATTCAATAAAAGTCTTCGAACGATCCCCAGAAGCGCTGATGACGACCTCAGAAGGAAGGCTGTTCTAGTGATTAATAATCCTGTAAGAAAAGAACTACTCCCCAGGAAACGTCCGAAGACGAGGCTTGAATCGGTTCCTGTTATTTCTCGCCAGCCTTCATCTACGAGGCCTACTCTAGAGAAGTGTGTGAGAATTAAATAACCGTGAAGTCGTCGAAGTCCATGCGGGTACAGATCAAGAATTTCAAGCCGAGACTCGTACGTGACATTTGTTGGGCCCGCGACTAGTTTGGTAGCCACGCGCCGGACACGCTCAACAGTTTACGTCATTTTTCAGGCCGGGGTACATGACCTGATTTGCACACTCGAGAAACGGTCTTATATAAACCCCGTAAAGCGTTTGAAACGCTTTCTTGTCTATGCGGGTAAAAGTGCGCTCGCTCATCTTAGGAGCGGCAAATCCCTTTTTCATCGCCATCTCATGGTGATACACGAAGTACCAGACCCTACTTCAGATCGATGTTCATGGTATCTACTGGGCTGGAAGCTCCATAATTCACGAAGACATTCCCAAAATCCCCGTCGAGTGACAAGCGGGCACATTTATTGTCATTTAGTGGAAGACTACAATCGTCCGACCAGCGCATGATCGCGCCAAGATTAATCTGTAGTGAATAGGGATCAGTGGCATTCCGGTTTTTTAGGTCGTCGGCGCATAGGAGGGCTTTTCTGGAAATTTTATCCGGAAGGTAGTTGATGTAAATGAGGAATACCAGAGGACCTAGCACCGAACCTTGGGAAACTCCCGCAGAAACAAACGAGTGAGACGAAGGGTCCGATCCGGTTTTGACTTTAAAAGTTTTATTACGAGTAAAAGAGACAATTCAGTGAAGAAGCTCCCCTTGAATACCATAGGCTTCCAGTTTTTGTTTCAGGGGGGCGCGTGTTAGGGAGAATGTCAGTCTGAACTGTTTGTTTAAACGGCTTATATGGGGGCTCCGCCAGACTAGCAGCTGCTTCGTTGGGTATTCTGGAATGGATCTTGTCAGGATCCACTGTACTGTATGAATTAACCTTGAATAAATGGTCACCAACATCTAACATAGAAAGCTCAGAAGTAACGAGTAGTTCTTGGAAGTTCTACAGCGATAGGATAGGGTGTCAAATCGGTGGTACGGGGTTGTATACTGCTGAGCAGTGCTCCTTGAATAAATCAGCCTCAAGCGGGGATTCAAATGAAGGCTCCCCATCGGACGGAGGAGTTCCCAAATTCTTACACCGATAAACCCATGGACTTCAGCGCACCGTATTCGGAATTTTCTATTTCATTGTAAATCTCTCTTTTTTGGCACTAGCATAACAGATAAAAGGATATCAGCTGGAAGAAACCCCCGGAAAGATGTTTTTTGAACCAATTCAAGTCAGGTCAAGTCAACTCACGCCCCATCCACCCCGAGATGCAGATCCTCAGCCGTCATTAAATACTGACATGTTCAACGAACGCAGGACGCTTACTTAGGTATGTTTAGATCAAACCATTATTAGTATAGCTGTGGAATTCAAGGACAGACAAAAGAAATCGGCAGTAGTCATCATCAGTTGTAGAGACTATCTAGTGCTCCAGGTTTGAGATCAATTCAAGAAAGAGGAGGCTGGGTTTTCGTGGAAGACGGAGAAGTGTTAAGACGGGATACTTGCGAATAATTGCTTGTGCACGAATCTAGTGGAGAATAGGGAAACACACTTATAGGGATCCGACGTCAAGGGGTGAGTCGCATCCGATATGATTTTCGTCGAAAATCGTCCACACGTTTTAAATCGATGAGAAACAATGAAATCAACGAACCGTTCATGGGGGATACCATTGCGACGGGATAGATGTTTTAGAGATCTAGCAAAATTGTGACCCTCTGACAGCAGACCCGGGGGAAACGACGGGTGAACAGTACATCTATTGGGAGGGCACAGAATATTTGACAAAACGACCAGCCGGGTGACGGAAAGTGAGGAGAGAAATCAGGCGCCTGACGCAAAACGGAATCGTTTTGGCTTTATAAAAACATCGATGCATGAAGTGACCATATTATGCTGTTACTTAAAACAACCTTCGGATATTTAGCGGAAATAACTGAGGTGCAGGTCCACTGTTCATGCAAGGAGTGAAGCAAGTAACAAGGAGTTTCTCATAGTGGTTCCCCTTCATGAAAGAAAGCAGAATGTCAAAACGCTTGGATGTGTTAAGGGACGAACTGCGAGGTTCACGCCATCTGGCTAGCTTGTTGCCACCGCACGTAATAAGGCATTCGCTTGTCCGAACGCGTGTGGGAAGGCATCGCCCTGCGAGCTGAGGATAAACATCCGTGCTTACCAGTGCCCATCAATACTTACTGGCACATATATCGTTAACCGTATGCAAGCTGACGCACACACATGCATTTTACACCTGCATTCGTATTCCCGGGGTCTGCGATATATTTTTGTGTCTCGTATAACTCGTGTCCAATGCGACGTCGAGGCAGAAGCTCTTAGTGTCGTGATTCTGTTAGATGCGAAAACAACGTGTACTTGTCAAGACCGGCACCCATAGACTAGAGGTAACAGCACACCGATAAGCAATGTGACGTCACTCATAAAAATTACGAATACGTTGACGACCAGCGAGACTCATCCTACCTCATCAACGTGCGAGAAGTAGTGAAAAAAATGACATCTTCCAGAGATGAGATCATCCTTTGCCTTAGAAGGAGTATCCTTCCTTAGGAACGGAACAGGGGACTGGCTAACCATATCCTGCAAAGAATTCTGTTTTTGTGCGCTGTTTTCCATAATTTTTGCCACTTCCACTAGAGGTGGAACCGTGCGTACACGTGTCCGTTGACTTCATTCCTCCCAAGTATGCTGAGCTGCAGTTGTAGGAGGAGTGTAAGTCCTGGTCAGCTTATTTCGTTTACTGCAACCGCTGACACGATTTACAAGGAAATAAGCCTACCGGTTACCCCAGAGAAAACCGGACCAACACTGTTATCACCACATCCTGGTCACGGGGTCAACTTTGTCTAGAAGTAGCATATTTGGAGTAGGGTGGAAGTTGGAAACCTCGGATAGCATACGTGAGTATATACCGTGTATCCGTATGTGAGACCGGTCTCTAAAGCAAAGTTTCAGACGGTAGGATGGGTAGATAGGTAGGAAAGTATCATCAGTTTGGTGGAAGCAGTGGAGGTGTACGAAAATTGAGGAAAAAGTGAAGTGACGTTGAATACTGCGTGAGCCTTACCCCCGGGTGTCACTGATGAAATGGTATGTCACTCTTCAGCATGGAACCATTCTTTGCAACCATAGTTAGACAGGCCGTTATATGCAGCCTACCCCACCTCAGTGCCACACGGCTACGTGTTCGAGCATTTCTAATGCTATGCAGCAAGAGTCGAGGCAACTAACTTCCATCTACCTGCCCTTGTCTGGCCTCCCAGTTATTTCGTCTAGAGGACAAATAAGGCTGGCCAGTCACGACCCCATTTTCGCAAAGTCACGCCAATTACCGACTAGGAAGAATTTATCGCAAACAAAGTCAGCCATACGATCCCTGACCACACTAGTACATGATTCCGACAGGAAACTCCTTTTGTTGTGCAAAACAGGACAGCATATGGCAACCGCGTATTGCTTCTACAGTAAATATGAGGGCGGAAATGTTATATAAGAGGGATGAGCAAGCTTGGATCTGCCCTGATGTAAATTTGTTGATCCACGAACTGAGAAAATTCGTTCCCATCGTTGGCATTCCCCATTTTTCCGATTAATCTGACACTTGTTCCCACTACCTCTCCCACCCCATTTTGTTTTATTGAACTAGTGTCAGTAAATGTCCGCGGAGCGAATGGCCATTCTCGTCCTGGTCTGCTGGCGTGTCGGTTCACCTTTGACCTTGTCGGTCCTGTTGAGAAGCTGTTGATTTTGCTGGACGAGACTATCGTCGCGAACGATTGAGGTTTGCTTTTTGTACTTAGTGATCCATTTTGTTAATGGTACCGTAGGAATTGTTGGATCCAATCTTGTTCTCATTTTGGGGATCCGTTTCTTTTGGGCTACGCGTAACCAAACGATCAGACGTGAATCGTTATCCCTGGTGTCCAGGGTCTGTGGGGTTTCCACAGGACGCGGCCCACGAACAAAAATGTATGCACAGCACATGAATGGGGACCCATCACGGAGGAAGAGAGGGCTTTACTCTAAAGCAGCAGTAGTAAATTTCACTAACACTGTTGGGAGGGAGTGGTCGCTAGAGCACCTCCCACATTTAAATCTATTGACGTGCAACACGTGGACTATATACTGTTGGTGACAGTACACGTGTTCTGCAGTTCGTAGGAATGGCAACCAATCAAGAGTTATATCGGGGTGCGGTACCTGTTTAATAACCATTTGAACTCATCCGTGGACACCGCCATAACAATTATCGCAGGAAGGGTATTGCAGTACCTAGGTACTCATACATAATGAAAGAATCTTCGCAGTTAAATCTATCACACAGCTTCACTAGCTTCTCGGAGTGCACCCTCAAAGTTAACCTATCGCTGACAACCAGCAGGCCAGTGCCATGGTGAGCAAGAGCACCAGGATTTTGCGGACAAGCAACATTTATTCACGCAGACGTCGATTTTTCAGACTGAATAAGTTCAGCTCTTGAGACCTCGAGACATGGGATTCTCATTCTTAGCACAGTTTTGAAGCTCGTTTTGAGCGATATCAGTTAACCTTATGTCCTGACAAGGTGAAATATAATAGGCCTCCACGTTCGGTTCTAAATGCGATCTTACCAGGCCACGGGACAAACTGAGTAAATGGGCAGGGATTGTGTGATGCGTTCGACCAAGCGCAAAAGACCGCTGGCGTCACGTGCTATTAATGTGGTTTTCTGATAAGCGCTTAGATCATCTTGGACGAGGGCATCCGGATCATGTTGCTGATAAGCCAATGAAAGCGGGATTTCCGCCATGTGCTGAACGTTTTTGATACATTGACGAACACAATGAACGGTACACCGGTTTGTATCGAAAGGCAGATGGCTCTCTGTAGTTTGTTCAACTCGGATCGGAGTATATCTTCATGATCTGAAATCTTCACTAATATGCAGTTCTTCGTATTGTTCACAGAGCTCAGACACTTGTAATACACGACGGCAGTGACATAAATGATGGATATCAGAGGCAACAATTGTTCCAGAATGAAACACTGAGATACCCCTCTAACGGCGGTGTATGTGAGAGAGTATAACCGGACAGGCTATGGATTGACTCCAGATCCCACAAGCCTTCACCTCGTTCAACAATACATCGTGATCCACCGAAGTCTGAACAATCCTGAATAACAGGCCCTCGGTTTCAATTTACGATGTTCCGGACGGCTCCCCGGTCTCGTGACCAAACAACATATCGCTCTCAAAATCAAATACCGGTCTGCTGTGCATTCACACCACGCTGCCGGAAAGGCACACGAAAGGTTGAAATCAGACGCAACACCAGGCTAACATGTTTTTAAAACACCTGATCGGGGACTGCCCACGTGTCATCCAGACCCATCATAGGTGGACCAAGACTGAACGAACGTCAAGTTTGAGGACTTAGTCTCACCAATTCGAGGCCCCGGACCCGTAGCCGTATCACCCGAGGTCGTGGTAAGTGGAATAGTAAGGGGTGCTAATGATCATGTCCGTGCTGTTTACTTGGCAACGGATAACAGCGCGATCAGGGACGAATTGAGATCCTTATGTTTCCTTGAGGGAGCGGGACGTGGAGGAGCTGATGGCGAGTGATGTTTGAATGCAGGGCAGTGCAGTCATAATACACACTCAACCCGCAGCTGTCTGAGTGTTGAGAAACCATGTTGGATCCGAGGGCCGGTGTAGATGAAGCTGCCTGTGTGTGACAGTGGTCGTATGTGTGTTGGCGGCCGCGAATGCACTGGCCGTTTGGGGTTAATAGGTCACCAACGTACTTATAGTTCACCGTCGGCGAAAAGACGACGCGTAGGTTAGGCTCCGGTCAGGTAGGTGATATCAATGTATCCATTCTCCTCCTGCTCGTTGACAACTCATCCGCTTCCCTTTTCAGAAACTTGAGCATCCGTGGTCTTCTATCCATTCTTTTCTCCCGCTTTGTTGATGTAATGTATGATGAATGGTCTGCCTGGCTTATCATAGTTCAATGAGAACTTTGCTTTTCATCCTTATCTTTTCTGGGGTGCGCTAACCTGCACTCCTATACTGCAATGCTTCTTGTATTACACTTCGAAAATCTTTCTTCCTAGTCTAGATCTCGTCATTGCAGCCTCTCTGTTTAGTTTCCGAGAGATAAGAGTTTCCTTTCCTTATTAGCCAATCAAGTGGCTAACCAGCATTAGCCGGCTGGACACAAAGGCCCCGCTGGCACAACTCCTGGTCTTATTCCTTCGGGTTTACTGGATATGTGGTGTGTTGGTGAAACTGCAATTGGTGCAGCGGAAGCCAGTTGCAGTGATGTCTAAGCGCAGGCGTCTTTTGGTTTCGGTCACTAACAGGCAAATCCACACTTCCAATCTCCATCTACTCCCGTTTTGTCAATCATATTTGACGGCAACTTGCGGAAAACCGGTAGTCTAGTTTGTTGATGATGTCGCGCTTCTGACACAAAAGCTTCCTCAGACCAGGTGAACCGGTTACAAACAGATGTGAGCTCACTTCTGGCTTACGTCTAACCCACCTTGAATTGCACCAACCGTGCAACCGGTCTACCTCGTCCGAGAAAGCTCCTGTGCCATAAATGAAATGTCACCAACAAATCAAATTACTGATCTTTCACAAGTTGCTTTGGAATTATGAATCCTCAGTCGATCTCAAGCATACTCCAAAAAAATAACCATACTTCTCACGTTTGAAACCACCTCGGTAGCAATTTCAAGCCTTCTTTGTAAGGACCGACCCGGACAGATTTGAATTGTGCCCTCGAAGAATTGCCCCACACACACGAACGTTAGATCAGATATGTTGCCGAGGCTTAGTATCGTTCACTCGTCATACGTTGTATTCTCGCAGTAAATCCGTCCCCACTTTTTACTGCCCAGCCCTTGTTCATATGTATCCCTAGTTTCCTCTGCATTCCATCGCCTCGTTCTTACATGGCTCGTCACGTTTGGTTGTTTGCGCGATTAGTTGGTCTCGGACTCCGTAAATTTCGTTTATTCAATATCGGGGTTTGCTGCTATTCTAATACATTGGACCTTCAGTATTTTTTTCACTCATGCACTTCATTATCAACAACCTTGTTCATCTGACCATCTACTTAGATCGGAGTCGGCTGCCCAGTAGGCTGAGAATGCACTGGGCGTTTGCTGCATTGCTGATGCAACTGTTTGAGATTCANAAATCCACACTTCCAATCTCCATCTACTCCCGTTTTGTCAATCATATTTGACGGCAACTTGCGGAAAACCGGTAGTCTAGTTTGTTGATGATGTCGCGCTTCTGACACAAAAGCTTCCTCAGACCAGGTGAACCGGTTACAAACAGATGTGAGCTCACTTCTGGCTTACGTCTAACCCACCTTGAATTGCACCAACCGTGCAACCGGTCTACCTGGTCCGAGAAAGCTCCTGTGCCATAAATGAAATGTCACCAACAAATCAAATTACTGATCTTTCACAAGTTGCTTTGGAATTATGAATCCTCAGTCGATCTCAAGCATACTCCAAAAAAATAACCATACTTCTCACGTTTGAAACCACCTCGGTAGCAATTTCAAGCCTTCTTTGTAAGGACCGACCCGGACAGATTTGAATTGTGCCCTCGAAGAATTGCCCCACACACACGAACGTTAGATCAGATATGTTGCCGAGGCTTAGTATCGTTCACTCGTCATACGTTGTATTCTCGCAGTAAATCCGTCCCCACTTTTTACTGCCCAGCCCTTGTTCATATGTATCCCTAGTTTCCTCTGCATTCCATCGCCTCGTTCTTACATGGCTCGTCACGTTTGGTTGTTTGCGCGATTAGTTGGTCTCGGACTCCGTAAATTTCGTTTATTCAATATCGGGGTTTGCTGCTATTCTAATACATTGGACCTTCAGTATTTTTTTCACTCATGCACTTCATTATCAACAACCTTGTTCATCTGACCATCTACTTAGATCGGAGTCGGCTGCCCAGTAGGCTGAGAATGCACTGGGCGTTTGCTGCATTGCTGATGCAACTGTTTGAGATTCAGCATATCCCCAGACTTTGTGAGCAGACCAGGTGTAGCTCGACAAATCACTATACGCCCGATGTGGGAACGTTTATGACGTAGACAGCGACGCCAACTATCTGGCTCCAGTCACAGGTGTGGGTGCGCTGCACTCAGAATATTCCGTCGACGAAGGGATATCCAGTTCGTAAGACTCAAACATATTATATTAGGTATATCTGTTTTCCGTTCGCATCGACCAACGACCAACTTCGCTTGGTAGTTCACCCGCACCCTTTTCTGATATCTGAGTCGCTGCGTACCCCCTTAGTCTTAGCAAAGAAAGCCTGGGATTGCTACCAAGAGGATTTTAAATGTAAGAAAAATAGGATTAATGCAAGAGGAATGGATAGAGACCAGAAACGTGGTCGCCAACTCTCCGTCATACATTGGACTGTTGCCACACACTCGGTGAAATCAGCCACTTCAATGAACAAACTTGCTGAAGTGGTAGCGTTCGGCAATCTACTTATGCCGTAAAATCTGGGACCGTGTTCTCCAACTTCTCCTCAGTGTGATTGTCGGGTAAGCCATCTTACGTAGTGTTATTTGTTAGCTTCAAGTAGGTCATAAAAGTGCACACTACACAGTGAACAGCAGCGACTGTAAGTGTATGTGCGTTCTTTACAATCCTATGTGGTTACCCTACCCTCACATGCTGTCCGTCCTCACGGACTGCTTTTATTCGTATGGGAAGTTATTTTCAACCCAGATAGTGTTTTCGCCAAGACGCTTCCCTGTGCATCTCCCTTCAGCCACATCCCCCACCCCGAAGCACTCACAGTAGGTGAGAAACTCTCAGACGAATTTGGCCATGGGTGCAATAATGACCGGCCTTGTTTCTATTCTAAAGTTATAAACGATGCCGGTATATCGAGATGCCCCTAATACGTTACGCGGCTACGACCCTTGTCAACAGGTACGCTATCCCTTCATTAGCGTCAACTTCGAAAATCGTGTTGTTCTGCGTCGAAACCGAGAAAGCGGTCCAGCCCGGCGCAACCAATTATCTATGATTCGCGTGGGTAAGACGATGAATTCCGTGTACTTCATGCACGCGAGTGAGTGCGATTGATAGTAAGCCAAATGATACCGTGGACGTCACTGACCACCGCAAATAGTGGTACTTACTGGAAGTTGCGTAATTTTTAGATAGACTTAGAAACGCACGAAGACGAGGATTCCTATTGGAGCCGAACTATGAGCAAAATATCCGCGGCAGAGCCGCCAGCGGTTTAAGTACAGTGAAACCAAGTCATTCAGTAGACTAGTGGAATATTGGCCGTTCTTGCGAGCACGAATTATAGAATAGGGCGCAGCATCAGAGATTTGGGACTACGGTTAGGGTTAACAGGGCTATCCATGAACCCAGATAACGGGGGCAGATGGAGGTGATTTGATGCCATTATAAAGGCCTCTCAACATAGCCTGAGGCCGGGGTAGTAATAGGCCTCCTGCAGAAATGAGGAACCGCTGAGACATGATGTCTAAGCCATGGGCTGCCTCCTGATTAACTGTAATTGAAACGAGAGGTTTTTGGGAAAACCGTGGAGGTCTTGTATGAGACTGCTGGTGGCCTGGCGAATATGCGGAGTGAACTCACGGGAGAACTGGTATGTGGACAAGTTGTTGTGGTTACTAAAACCAAGTTACAAACACACGTACCTGTGGGTGATGTTTGCCGTCGTGGATACTTGGCGCACCGGGTAAATACACAAGATGGTAGAATTGGTGGGGCGTTCCGTCGCCGACAGAGCAGCATCATGACCAGCTCTAAGAAATGAAGCTCCCCGCGGGAAATGTTCATCTGCTAGGCTGTCCCGTAGAGGAAGGCGGAAGGAAGCTGCTGCCATTGTGCGTCTATGGAAACCCCTGTTCTACTCGACAGGAGGATGAGAAACGTCTCAATGTTATTAGAAGACAAGCAGACATACCGCAGTGTTTCCATACAGTAGGAGATTCCAATGCTTCAGAGGCAGATTGAAAGAGTGGTGCACGCTACCAGTGTCACGTTTGCTGGTGCGTTCTTAGAACTCCTGTGTGTGGGGGCACTGCATCCGCGTGCTAGTGAGGTCGGTAGGCGGCAGAATGGTCGGTCTTTCACAGTTTTAGCTCCCACTATAGTAAGGAACCCTCACAACGCTTCGAACTTCAATGTCGGAACGCCCTAACGGTCATACGTCTACGATGTCGTGGACCACTTAGAAGCAAGAATATCGAGAAACTTAAGTCAGATACAAGGCGGCTGAGTTGTGTGGACTGTCGTAGTATCAACCAAGCCTGGGCCATAACTAGAGATAATCTTGTGCAACCAATTGTTGCACACACCCCATTTGAACGTAGTGAACACAAAGGAAAGTCCCTGTGGTAGAGGAGCTAAGCAGAAAGCTCACAGAGACGTAAAACGGAGGCTTGCGCTGTGAACAAAACAATCAAGTTGGTGCATCACGCTTTGAGAGGGCAAGTTGGTTAAAAAGAAGTGTCCTGAAGCAAGAAAGGAATGGGGGACAAAGTTTAAGATGAATTTAGCGGAGGTCTACTATAAGAACTTCAAGGCATTTTTGGCTATGTCCAGGTAAAACAAGTCATGATAAGAGGAATGGGAAACACCGCCGGTGCCGCGGATAATGCTCTCCATAACGGGACTGGGGTTTTTCGCAAGTTTTTGGAGCAGTGCACGTTCCAGACAATGGAATCTCCGCAGTTAGGCTCAGCACAGTAAATGTAATGGGGAACGTGATGGCGGAATTTAAAATAGAACGAGATGTTGCGAAGGGTAGGCAGAATCGGCTAGATGTGCACAACTGGCCTATCCCGTCTACCATTTATTTCACCTCATCTTATTTCAAGTTCCCTCATTATGAGCCCTCTTGCATTCACTGAATTGAACCCAACCGCTCTAATCTTTCAGCGGGGAGAACACTCGGTCTTATTTTGCGAGTGATGAACACGAAACGCAATAGACTTCGGGGATCATAGTGGATCGAATTATGAGCTTACGCTGGTGGCGGAGTGTGATATTCGGAATTAGGGAGTTCGAATAGCCCTGGGAATTGTACTTGAGTTGAAACACCCCACGCGAGTAATAAGGAGAAGACCTGGTAATGGTAGCAATATTCATGAACTGTTATTCATGGATCGAGACGCCGAATTTATGGATGTACAACAGTATCAAAGAAATCACAACCTATAATTGGCCGATCTTATTAGCACATGCAAAATCATGAACTGTGTGTTAATTGGCGGAATAAGCAACGGGCGGATTGGCGAATAACGGGAGGCACAACACTGAGAGCGTTCGTCCAATCCTGATGTTGTATCTTCAACGCGATATTTGGATTGGCAGTTCGTCAGGTATTCTGTTGTGTCGGGGTTTGGATAATCGGTGAATCGAGATATCCGTCACGCGGAGTTAACCTTCCGGAATCGGGGTAGGACACCAATTTTGAATACGGGTGTAAAACTCCCGATCTGGTTTGATACCAGGTGCCTTGAGGATAATTTGGACCTTTTATTTGTTGCAGATTGAGCTGATTTTGCAGTGGCAAGTTTTTGGACGAGATTCCGAGGGGGGGTTAGTCCAAGGTGAGGATGTGTCGGGGTTTGATATTCGGTGAATCGAAATTTCGACCACGACCTTCCCCTCTTCTAAAAGCCTCAGCATTCATATTTGCCAATCGTTCTGATCGTCTCGAGACATCTAGCTCTGGCAGTACAGGGTGTTCTACTTACTTCCCGGCCACTTTTTCAGTGCTTCAAAACTGGATTTCGTCAGTGTGTCTCCGGTGAATGGTGGTATCGTGTAGGTCAGCAATTTCTGCCATTGTGCTGCCTAGCCGGCGTGTGATCAATCATTTGGCAGGTCGCAAATCGTTTCCACGAAAATACATCACATCCGCTGAATCTGCACGCTGATATGGTGCTCTTAGATGCCTTATTTTAAGTAACACCGCTGGGCTCTCCTTCGTTGTACAATGAGCTGCGTTCTTGTACTGAAGCATAAAGTTGTCGAGAAACACATCCGGTTCAGCAAATGTTTTAGGATTAGTGGAACTCACGGCACTTCTGAGCGTTTTCACCAGATTTTCTGCGGCCCCGTTTGAGCACGGATGCCGGGGCGCCGTTTGCAAGTGACGACACCCGATGCTGTCAAGCCACTGTTTCATTTCAGAGGAACAAAATTGTGACTCGTTGTCCGTCACCAGGACCTGAGGGATGCCTTCACGACCGAAACTCTTACGAAGTGCTTGCATGGTAAATGCTTCTGGCCACCGTTAGTATGAATCAATGAACATCAGAATGTGATAGTTACAAATAAGTGGTCCACAGTAGTCTGCGTGCACCCGTTGCCGTGGTAGGTGGCTGTCCGGCCAAGGTGTCCAATTTTTCGGCCTGTTCTTCATTTTATGGAGGCAAAGGTGGCAGTTTATCGCAATGCTCACGATATCCAAGTTTATCTCCGGCCATTGATACATCTGTCGGACCAGGAATTTAATTTTCTTCACGCCCAGGTGACCTTCATGCAAGTCTTCTGATACCGCCTTTCGTAGCGCTGGTAAAATGACTAATTGATCTCTCATACACAGCACACCATCAGGTTGTATTGACAACTCCTCTCAGTTCTGGAATAATACTGGGTGTTTCTTTTTAATATTTGACGACCAACCCTTGGTCGTCGTGGCAATTACCGTGCTATAATAGTTCTTAGTGGTCTTGATCAAGTCCTCTCGGCTTATTGAAATAACTGGGGAAGCAAGCGAACAAGCTTCAGCAGCTGAAAGACTGGAATATCGTGATAAAAAATCCCGCCTGAGGAATCTGTTTACCAGAATGATGAACGATTTCACAGTCGTATGCTGATAGAACTAGGCTTCATCGTTGTATCATCGCTGCTGATGATTTGGCAATTGATTTGTGTGAGTCAAATAAATAATGTAGAGCTCGGTGCTTAGTAACAATTTTGAATCCAACACCAAGAAAATATTTACGCAGCCTCCTGACAGCCCACTAGATTGCTAACGCCTCCTCTTGTGTTTGTGACTATCCTTGCTCAGCTTTATTTAACAAACATGATATGCGAATGATAGAACATCCCTCCTGTTCCAATGCCAACACTGGATGCGTCTGTGATCAGCGTGGTTACTTTAGACATAGCAACTGGGGCTATCATCAGCCTTTTAATTACAACTTTTATTAATTATCGCAGAGGAATTTCGTCTTTTTGAGTCCAAGACTATGTTTCTGCTGACTGAACTGCAAATAATGGTTGTGCTTTCGTCGAAAAGTCTGGGATGAAACGAGAATAGTACTGCAAACATCCCATTATTAATCGCAGCTCATCTTGGTCCCTGGGTGGTGACGTAAGCAAAGCTTTGTAAAGGTCAGGGTCCGGCCTGTGTCCTTTATCACATATGGTAAAACCAAGAAAACTCAACTCTCGCACTTGGAACACACACGTAGAAGGCTTCATGGCTATGTTCTTTTCTCTGAATCGTTCCAGAAGTGAAAGCAACCTCTTATCGTGCTCCTCTGCATTGTCGGCGTATGCGATTACATCATCCTGATAAGCGCGTACTCCTGGTAACTCGGTAATCACTTCATCAATCGCAGCCTGGAATATCTCAGCTGGTACGTGTAATCCAAACGGTAAAAAATTGTACTGGAATAATCCCCATGGGGTGTTATTCGTGGTGATTGCCTTAGAATCATACTCCAACGGAATTTGTAAGTATGCGTTTTTCAGGTCAATTTTAGAAAATACTCTGCTACCGTGCAGGGCTTGCATAAAGTCCTCCGGCTCCTCAGTTGTTGCTGCGCACTTTTCAGTCTTGGATTCAGCGTTAACCTATAGTCACCACATATCCTAGGTGATTTGCCATCTTCTTTCAAAACCACAACGATTGATGCGGCCCATGTTGATGAGTTGACTTGCGAGATTATGCCGTCTTCCTTTAATCTGTTGAGAGCATTATGTACATGTTCTCTCATTCCATAGGGTATTATTTAGCGCTTTGTAAAAACCGGGTTCCCTTGCACCTCCAGTTTTGTTGGCTCCACTTTCATTCCTCCTGAAAGTTGTGAACACTGAACAATCAGGTTGCGTAACTGGGCTTGGTACTCTTCGCTTGGATCATTTTTGCAATTAGTATTTAGTGAAAGAGCACAGTTGAGCTGGTTTAAAGCTTTCAATCCCAGAATAGTTAGACTTCCTTCCGACACCAAGAAACGCAATAAAACCAGTTCGTTACCATCACCAACAACCAGTACATCAGCTTCACCTAGAAAAACTAGCCGATGACCAGTAACTCCGCGTATTTCCATCGTTGTTGGTCTCAGTTGAGCATCAGGGGCCATACGATCTAGTAGCGGTTTGAAAACAATGGATTCGCTACTCCCTGTGCCCACGATGAATTCATACCTACATCCTGAGTTGAACTTGAGGCATCTATGAGTAAATTGCTTAGCCCTGGATTTCATTTACAATGAATAAACGGTAGTGGACGGTTCTTTGGTACCTGTCTTTCTAACTTCGCTCAGGGGACATTTCTGAATTCTACATACCTTCTTGAAATAACCAGCTTCACCGCATAAATGGCATGTAGCATTGCAAAATCGGCAAGATGATCGTGAGTGTAACTTAATGCACGAGAAACACTTGTTAAATTTCTTTGGACCGGGACTGATGATGGGTGCATAAGAAGGCCTGTTCACTAGTTGACTTCAGGTGGCAATACGCGCTTTGGTCTTTTGAAATAATGTCACGTTCGAATCAGATGTAGCAGCATTGATGTCATCCTTCTGCTCACAGATGTCTCGGGCCTCTTGAAAAGTCACATTCTGTTTGGCCAGCAATCTACGCTCAAATCAGTGTCATTGACGCCAGTAATCGATCGACCACGTGAATACTCCTCCAACTTGTCACCAAAGTTGCAACGAACAGCTTGTTTTTGCAATTGTAGAATGAACTCACGGAAGCTCGTGCTTGTTGAACGCACTATTGAATTGAACTTCGCCCGTTCTGTGGCCCGGAAAATGACTGAACGACCGTGCTTAAACAGCAGTTGCTTTAGTTTGTCGGACGGTAACGAGGCTGGGGCATCCGGATAAGCCAGGTTATTCGGTAACAAATACAATTCACCACCACCAACGGCAACGTTCGACCCAATCTTCGATTTCACTCGCACCAGCATGGAGATTTAATTGCTTAATCGCAGGCAGTTCCATTTCGCGACGCTAATTTATGATACTCGAAATTAGGGAGATCGAATAGCCCTGGGAATTGTACTTGAGTTGAAACACCCCACGCGAGTAATAAGGAGAAGACCTGGTAATGGTAGCAATATTCATGAACTGTTATTCATGGATCGAGACGCCGAATTTATGGATGTACAACAGTATCAAAGAAATCACAACCTATAATTGGCCGATCTTATTAGCACATGCAAAATCATGAACTGTGTGTTAATTGGCGGAATAAGCAACGGGCGGATTGGCGAATAACGGGAGGCACAACACTGAGAGCGTTCGTCCAATCCTGATGTTGTATCTTCAACGCGATATTTGGATTGGCAGTTCGTCAGGTATTCTGTTGTGTCGGGGTTTGGATAATCGGTGAATCGAGATATCCGTCACGCGGAGTTAACCTTCCGGAATCGGGGTAGGACACCAATTTTGAATACGGGTGTAAAACTCCCGATCTGGTTTGATACCAGGTGCCTTGAGGATAATTTGGACCTTTTATTTGTTGCAGATTGAGCTGATTTTGCAGTGGCAAGTTTTTGGACGAGATTCCGGGGTTGGGTAAATCCGAGATAGAGACACGCTGACTTCTACCGCTATGCTGAGGGCATCAGGGAGCTCCAGGCATGAATCTTCAACAAAGCAGAATCAGTCGACGCTTTCAAAATTCAGAGATGATTAACACGATCTGGGACGTTCCACCGAGGGTTTCTATGATGAGTGCTTACTCAGCGAGCAAATTAAGTGCCGTGAATGAACCGGAACATGATGGTGGCGTGATCCTCTTATTCTTGGTGGACTGCCACTTCGAAATTGTTGACCTCCAAGTCCTCATTGGTAAGAACGTGATCCAGCCAAAATGGGGATTGGCCAGTCTGACACAACTGTGTTCCGTTAGGCCCAGAGTAATCACTGATTTGATGACCTCAGCCACCAGTGAACCATCAAAGCCCACATATGAAAATCAACCTTCAAAAAGGGGCCTTGGTCTCCTTTCTCGTCTCACCAGTGGAAGTCGTTGAGGCTCCCACCCGGCGTCATCACCAAGCCAGCACATTCAATACGCCCTTGTGATGAGAGACTTTAACTTGCCTGAAATTTATGTACCTAGTGGTTCATATGTGGGCTTTGATGGTTCACTGGTGGCTAAGGTCATCAAATCAGTGATTACTCTGGGCCTAACGGAACACAGTTGTGTCAGACTGGCCAATCCCCATTTTGGCTGGATCACGTTCTTACCAATGAGGACTTGGAGGTCAACAATTTCGAAGTGGCAGTCCACCAAGAATAAGAGGATCACGCCACCATCATGTTCCGGTTCATTCACGGCACTTAATTTGCTCGCTGAGTAAGCACTCATCATAGAAACCCTCGGTGGAACGTCCCAGATCGTGTT
>QNGE01008239.1:6649-18142 GCA_008508345.1 Paragonimus westermani
AAGGGCTGTCTGTACATTTCGAAATGACGAGAACCAATAGCCGAAGAATTGTTTACGGGGAGTACCACTGTGACATGGCAGATGTTTTAGGGATCTGGCAAAAAGTTCAGTTTCTTATCGATAGCAAACCAGGGGAAACAGTAGGTGAATAATACACTCAATAGGGCGGCAAACAAGCTTTACCAAAACAATTAACGGAGTGGTGGGGAATGAAGACAGAACGAAAGCCCGTGGACTTTGGCAGGAACACCACTAACGTGGAGTGGCTATGTCACGTTTTTACTCAAAGTACTCCACAGTTATTTGATTGAAAGCAGTCGATGTGGAGAAGGTGCTGGAGAGTCTGTCACATCGGTTCTTGTTCATGAGTGGAAACAAAAATGTCAACATATTTGGACGTTAAAGGATAAACTGATAGACTGTGACCAACTTATTGGTTAGGATATTGTCCAACAGGGAAGGAGAAAGAAATCAAGTTAGGTGCTTGTTACTCAAAATCACATTATGTGCATGTTTGATTACAAGCGTGTGATTGTCTACTGGCGTGGATCCAATATAAAGAAAATAGGAAAGCGGAGAATAGTTACGCATTGTAGAACATAGGAGCCAGTAGTGTGCGTCGTAACATGGTCTCGGCCCCGTTAGCATATTCACGAGGTCGGATGACTGTTCATTTCAACCATGTTACTGAGTAATAAACAGATGTGTTCCGCTTATAGGTAAATGAGTTTCAATGATGTTGCGCTCTCGGTGTTTAACTCTTTATACGCGCGATGTTTACTAAAAGTCTCTTCGACTTTTGACAAAGTCGACTCACTGTATTCTCCTAATTGCTTTGCCAATGAATGAGGAGCGCAAAGAGGTGGAAACACAAAATGACTCAAAATAATGGCAGGAGTATTTTGGCATAACGCTGTTCGCACAAGGAAGACTGAAAAAAAAACCAAAATGATCTAACAACACGCTGAAAAGTGGGTAATTATGCAAAGTCCAAAGAAGACTACTACGTTAACTCAATGGCACAGCGTCCTGATGTCCATGAGAGATCCGAGGTCTTCCCAACTGATCCAGACTATCGTGTTTTACACAGGTTTCCATTTAATTATCTGCAGGTGATGACCTTAACATCCTCAGGCTGTTGAGTGAGTGAGATGGTTCAACACAGTGCCCTGAACCATTGCATTTGATGCTACGTCGCAGCACCAGATTCAATACGCAACCGGGCTGGTAGGTGTAATTCACACGAGAATAAGTGTGGTCACACCAATCATCTGAAGTGTGCTGCAAATGAGACAGATGACTGACATTAGTTCTCAGCCAACATATACACATGATGACAGAAATGAAAACCTGCCTCAATGTTTGCTTAATAAGCTAAAACTCCACAACCGACATTGTCCATGGTTCGACCCATCAGGTAGAGCTAACCGTGTTGAGGGTGGAACCGGTAACCTGTAGAGACACATTTAGTTTGTCACATACTCCAGATATTTTTTGTTGATTGTTAACTGACTGCACCAGTAACATCGAGTGCTGCCTGATGTTATTACAATTCGTTCAACCAATCAACATCATTCGTGAGTTCGATCGTTTTTCTTCGTGAATTCCTGTTATGCTCTTTTACCACCCGGTCTGCCAACACTAATCGTCCCTGGTCCACGTACAATACACGCGACCTCCCACTACTGGATTTTGTGGTTTCCTCATTGCAGAGCATTGCTTCGGTTCTGGATTTGAATGCGTTCTGGTGACCATAGGTCGCAGTGAGAGAAGTCAAAGACCAGCCATCCTCTAAGCACTGTTTGAGACAGGTAGACAGATATCAGCGTGAGCTGACGATACTTCAGGACGACTACCCAAACAGATAAGTACTCAGGATACCTAAATGAAAGTCTTGGGCTCTGATCTCAGTCCGATTATCTCCACCTGATTACTCCAATCAAGGGCGGAATCAGATACCGTAGAGTGAAATTTTGAAAGCTACCGTTTAAACATATTTAGACCAACTAACATTGCGATCCTCCAAACGTTACCAGTGTAAACTGATCGTGAGAAGAATCACGTTCATAAAACCAAAAGAACGTTACGAAGTCAGGCTATACGTGAAATTCTTTTTTCCAATCGCTTGGGAGCTCAAGTCGTGCGACAAATCGGCAATCAATCACAGCTTTAGGTTTTCTTCGCCCTCCGTTCTTGATTCGTACAGACCCATCACTATCTGGTAGTGGTAAATCAAACATTTCGGCAATCCAATATGGATCCACTCAATACGTACTGAAAGCCTGACATTTCAAAAATGGTACGCGTCCACAACACACAATGTATGATATATCAGCTCACCATGATGGGAACAGCGCACGAGACATTCGATATGCCTTTAGGTGGATTTTGGTTGAAATTCACACCCAACTGTCCTAAGTAATTTCGAAAATGATGAACAATGCACCTTCTGGGGGTGAAATGATGCTGCTGGCTGCAACGAAAACATTGGGTCAAGTCATTAACGAATGCCAGTCATGTTCCGAAGAGCAGTTTATTTTTGTATTACGGTACACAATGAAGATGAGATAAAAAAAACTACGAAATTAGTTCACGGCGACATGGTGGAAACGACACGAAACGCCGATCAAAGATCTAAACCGCGAACGTATGTTAGTGTCATCTAGGTTTGAGCAGCTTAAAAGCACCGGCTACGAGTGGGTCAAGGGAGCTACAAGACCACAGGCAGCAGTGTGATGTACAAATGAAGAATATCACGCATTCCGTGCGATGAAAATGCACTAAGTTAGAGGATCAGACAGTAGTTACCGCTTCTGTTGACAATGATTTCCAAAATCATTGAGACACATTCGCAAAGATCATTCCGGACATGAATCATATGAGCATCACCTGATAATCGTCTGCACAGTGCAATCGAGATAGCTGAGGTTTACAAATTCCAGTGCAAC
The DNA here is from genome assembly GCA_008508345.1 of Paragonimus westermani. NCBI lineage: Eukaryota > Metazoa > Platyhelminthes > Trematoda > Plagiorchiida > Troglotrematidae > Paragonimus > Paragonimus westermani. The sequence continues at coordinate 9,598 of QNGE01008239.1, forward strand.
TGTGGCCATTTCTCGGGCAGCACGTTCCGTCAGCGGGTTGGATTGATTCGTCTTGCGCTGAAGGCGTTCTTTGAAGTGTGGATACATATCTGACCATACATTGCCTAATGCGTTAGGAGAAACACGAGGAATAGAAACGGAACACCAGCCATAGGAATCGATGAAGTGAACATCAGCATAAAATGAACAGCAGTAAATGTACTATTGAACAGTGGTGGTCATATTGAAACCAGAGAACGGATGGTACATAGAGTAACTAGGACAAGTGTTAAAATGGGGACCAATGACAGATCGTTGCATACAAAAAAAAGTTTTTAATATCCATAGGCTGTGAGAGAACTGAAATATTTTCCTGCCGAACTGTGCGCCCAATGTAACATTATCTAAATAATGTTGTCACGAATAAAGGGGAGCTGTTTCTCCACAGGATATTAATATGTTTATGCGGAACTAGGTGTAATGGGTGCAAGGCTTAATAAGTTCATGACCACCATCCAAACTGGCTTAAAACCTCAACAATTCAGGCAATCAAAACCAAATACTGAACGTTCAACTAATGAGAATAACGCATGCCGTCCAAACTGTGGGGCGAGGTTCATCCGAGTGAGAACTGAGACCAATTGTATTCGTTTATAGAACGCAAGTTTGTGTGCCAGAAGGCGTTTCGCCCAACCTTGATCATTAGCTTGGTCAACCTCCACACTTCAGAACATCTAAGAACCGCCGTTCAAATGACATCGTAATTGAAATGTGAAATTGAGTTTTCTAACTTTACAATCACTACTGCTGATTTTTTATAAACCTTAGGCATTTCTGTTATACATTAACAGACTTCTAGCTCTTGGTTACACCTCGCTATGGCTTAACGAAGGAACTGCCTTGATGTTTCTTTTTTATGAGTGCGATACAATGAACTTGGTGGTGAATAGATATAGATAAACTCAAATCCGATGGTGTATAATACTCTTTTGTAAACTGACATTCAATGCTCAATGTATTTGATTTTGTTTGGACTCGTCAGATGTAATCTGAATGAGTTCGTGCAACCGCTCAATCCCCTTGTTTGATTGTAATCCGTACAGCCTCTAAACACCTTAATTTCGTATCACCTTCCAACCGCTTTATTCCGAAGTCTAGCTGACTTCTAGACCACATATGTCAGTTTCCTTTATAATCCTACTAGACGCTTCAAATACACGGTAGAACGTAACTTTGGGTTCGCAGCTCCAGTCCCATTTATTGCTCACCGTTAGAAAGAATGCAAATTCGCACGCGTATGCTATTCATTCAGTGATTGTCCCTTATATGGTTGTACAGCCTTAGCATCCGAAACTAACATTTTGGTGAGGCGGAGATATATGAATCACAACTACTGAACACAGTTTGAAAACCGTGGTTCTGAACTCATAACTTAGATGAACGAAACGCTTTACTGCTAGATGTTGTGAGAAGGGATAAAAGATAAACTTCCCTTAACACCATAGAAATACGCTTAGGTAAACCGCATTTCAAGAGCGAGAACAGATAGGATTTGGGAATGGATTAATCAACTTCGGGGCGTCTAGCATATTGCTTGCGAACACAAAGATACGTATTCTGAAACTCCCAGAAGCAACATCAGCACTGGACATTAATTCACGTTTCTGGGTGGTTGTGCTGAGGGCACGTCCATTCTTGTGAGCTGGGCCGAACTGAACGTTTCCAGTCACGGTAAAGGAATTCAGATACCCATTATCGTATGGGAAAAGTCACAAAATAAAGGTGCACGATTTGTGACCGGCTAAATCTATCTGTACACTATCACGTGCGTGATACACAAGAAGAATTTAAGAGAAACGAAGAATGGGTCAGTGGTGAAACCGAAATTACAAGGAAAATAGGTAAATGTATCATCTGTGAAACAACCATAGTCGTGCTAGAACATACTAGGACAATACGAGAAAACCAGTCTTTCTGGGCACACAACGTTGGACGTTGACAACTTGGTGCACGAGCATCAGCATAACGTAGAAACTAGGGCTCACCAACCGCGTAGAGTTGCAAACATCTGAGTGGCATGTGCTCGATGATGTCTGTATGGAGATGATGACTGACAGTGTAAAGTACCAGCGGTCTGCATACCGCCTGCTGTGCTGACACTCGCGTGCAACGGTCCGCATTTGTATCACTACTTCTTAACTCACGTTGAAATCCATTGTTTACTGTTTGTGTGAGTTGTGTTTCAATCCCGCCCATTCTTAGATGTGTTATGCGATTCTCTTATAAGTAAACCACATCTGCATGTAGATGAATGAGCAAACCGTGTCGATCAAAAACACAATTAATGCCTCTCAATTACGTTGTCATAATTCTTGAATAGGGCCCGCTTCCACAAACATTAAGCATAGCACTAGTACTGATATAACACAACGCCGCTGTATTTCCTTCGGAACGGATGTTTAAAAGTGGTAGAGTTAAGCGGAAGAGTATACCTAAAGCTGAGCCCTGGTTACAATAACAAGCGGAGTTCATTGTAATGTGACAAACCAAGCCACGCGACACCCGGGCTCAAGCGCACGAGTGCGATCGATGGTCGGGCGTTGTTACAACTGGGTTATCGAAAGCTTAATCTGGAGACACAATTGATTATTCTACAACCGTTTGTCAAAGATGTCTCTAAATGCACTAAGCGATAGTATATTACATCACACAAGAAGTAATTGCACACTTTAAAAAGACAGTGGACGTGCACAGATGATTCGGTTCAACGAAAACCAGACTCAAATATGACAAACTCGTTGTGAGTTGTGAATACTTTGAGACACGCAGCGCACGATGTCACAAGGTAATGAGGCACCTAATTTCCGATGTCCCAAAAAGCACAGAGAAACATGCGTGACAGCACTTGTAGCAGACAATTTTCGTCGAAAACAAGTACTTCTCATCAGAAGACAGCATTAGCGTACACCAGTTCGATCTTGCAGGTAGCCACTTTCATAGCGATAACTAATCCATCGAATTGTCTGATCGGGATTTGTTTGATAGTAACAAAAGCATCTTTGGACCTCGAAACGATGTATCGGTATGGAGCTCGACGACAGTCGTCAAGTTATACACGCCCAATTCCCAAAGCCAATCAAGAATGCTAATGACTACAATGAGCAGATGAGTGATCAACACAATGATCAGCTAGAAAAATTGGTATGGCGAAAAGAACAGTAGTTCACTGCGACCGGTACAATATCCGCGACTATGAGCACACATGGGATTATACTGTATCAACAAAATGGGATTCGGTGTTTTTGGCATACAGCCAAGTTACCGACTAGTCACGCCTACTTACATATCGTTGGCTGGTTTAGCACACTTTAGTAGTATTTGGTTAAGTCAACGAGGCATGTCTTCGACTGTTATTCTGTTAACTGGCGTCTGGCTCCTAGGGCTACCAAGACCAGTTGCCAGTGTTCTGAATGCTGTATTTCAATAAACTACTTAGAGAAATCTATTCGTTTAACGGTGTGATCAAGAAGACAAATCCAATGGCTGGACATCATTCCAGAGTGTACGAAATTAACGAAGAAGCTTTTGAGTAGACCAAAAGAAAAACCCACACGAGACGGTACACCAGCGCTCAAACAATCATGACCAACACTGGCGAAAGGAGAACACTAAGGTAAAGGAAGAAAGCAAGACAAGAAAACCATAATCCAATACCAGGAAAACCTAAAAAATGATAATTTGACAAACTTGAATTCATGTAATATTTGTACCCGACCATTTTTTGAAGTCTCCTACTTAAAAAAGTTCTACAGGTCAAAAATAAACCGCAATCAGACAAGCTGAATAGACGCTACAAGGGGTGGCATGTGTTTACTTCCGAGAACAACGGCGGTCAATAATGACAGAGATTAAAACAGCAAACAAGACACGCAATCAAGTCTGATAAAAGTGTACTCAGGGATACACACAACATCAGCTGGCTTGGTTTACTACACGAATGATTGGATGTATAAAACTCAGAGTGACTGCACAGTGAACGATCGAAAGAACGAGTTAGTATCAGAATTTGTGAACAAACACCAGTAAACTACAGACTGCTCAGCAAACACCACCATCAAGACAGCTGTAACGTAAACGAGATTCCAAAAGCAATGGGCAACAGCAGCAGACATCCGGTCGAACGGACAGGTACATTTTGGCAAAATACTGGTCACATCGTAAATAAGGTCGGGTTGAAGTTGGAAATGAAAAGAACGAAGTTATTCAGTGGTTGAACACATGAAAGCAATGTCACCAATGCGATTAGCGGTTCGATCCATCGTACACACGCTTTACGCGGACAAGAGACATTTCTACCTTCACCATAACACAACTTGCAACAAACGAACTCACTAGGACAGGGTCACTTAGATACGAGGTATTTTCGAGGGCATTCCTCGAAAACATAAGACCCTTTAAAATCCTCACCTGCATTAATGTGAGTGCGCAACCAACGCCATTGGAAAACAGAATATGACTAAATACATTTACACCCAAAAAAATCCAGTATCCACAGGATGTGGGTAGACGGGACGAAATATGTATACATGTCGACGTATTTGCGTGCACATGGCCAGGAATAGCGAATTGATTAGCCACTGACAGTAGACATGCTGTTGTGTCTGATGGAAAATTAAAGTGTCACGGTTGAAAACTGTTTCACCAGTCCGAACCCAGTGCGCTCACAACACCAGTGAGGACGCTACGATTGAACCACATAGAAGACAAGGCACAATCAAACACAGAACCCCCTGATCGTCAAGAAACCTAACTCAACTGGAAACGTTGGATGACCAAATTCGCAACAGATATTGAGCGAAAAACGGAGCTCTAGTGCTCTGCTTTCATGTTAGCATCGAAGTGTGAACACTCAGTCCACTGGTTGGAAAACACCCAACACTGTCTTACTTTAGAATGAACGCAAGTGTGGGGTGGTCGCTGTTGACAACACGCCGTGAATACACCGCAGCCAATATGAATCCAGATGGGATGGGATAGTTGATCAGGAACATGTACACAGTGCGACAATTTTGGGTATGCGCATTGTTTATGAAGTGGCATGGCTAATAGGGGTTGTCTGAAACAGCCTATAGTCAACCTGGTGACAGAGGTGCGCATGCTCATTTCCGTAATAGCATCGAATCATTTACAAACGCCGTCCAGCGGGAACCGCAGGATGACACTTTTAGTCGCTTTCGGCTATAACAGATTTCCTCAATACTTTCTTGGTGGTGTTATGAACCTAAAGGTTAGGGTTGGATTGAGTTTGACAATTTTGCAACTATCTTCCGCGTTTTAATGTAGCCCTTCTTGGGGAGATATTCATTCGCCACTCTGCGAAACGTGTCTAGGTGTCCAGTGTTAACCAGCAGCCAAGGTGGTCGATGTAACATTGTCCTGTCCGAAGAAAACTCGACCGATATAATTTATTATTTGGTACACTTAGTGTCGCAGCAAACTGGAGTCAGAAACAAATAGGTTGATCACGGGAAATGGAAATAATGCCGGTTCCCATTGCATCTGCTACCTCAAGCAAAGCAACAATCAAAGCTTTCTAGAAAGAATACAAGAATTTTGTTAGCAGAATAGCTGTACGGACATTTAAATGACTGGCTAGGAGAAATTTGTGACAATCAAGCCAGGCCCTAACTCGTAGACCGTCTGACAGAAATCAACCGTTCCCCTCACTGTTGTATCACATCAGTTACAGCTTCACTTATAATGCGTCCAAAGTTACACTTCAGTATTAGCGAAAAAACATTATGATTACCCTGCACTAAATCGCTTACGATCACGACCATTGCTTGTTAGTTGCGTTGCCCATGTAATTTTGTAACTTGGGCCTGAGAAGAATAGAACAGGGCATAATCTCATAGACAATCTTCATAATTGTGTGACAACGGTGCTGTGTCAGAATCCGTAACTAGCATCAATCTCCTTAGCCTATCGGCTTAACCTCACTTAAGCCAGTGACATACCTCGCCGCCATGCAATCGTCGCAATCGAACAGATTCCGGAAGAGACAATAAGCTCAACACGATGCAACACCTTAAGTAAAATAAAGGCACCAAACAAATCAAAGAAATGGTTTACAGAAAAATCAGCAAAATCAAAAAAGTGACAGGATGAATTCGAGACTACCAGAAGACGACTATCAGTAGGATTGATAGCAAAATCACAGAATTTATGAATAGAACAGCTGATACCTATTTGACGTGGTGATGATCATGCATACAATAGATAGAGAGAACTCACAAATCAACTTTTGGACAGATTTTGAGTCTGAAGGAAATCTACAAACAGACAGACAGTACAACAACAAAATTGTGTGAGTTCACAATAGAACAGATGTGGTCACCCGAACGGAAATTTATCAAAATAAAAATTTACGTGTTGATAAGCGACATGGGAAATTTCATGTGAAGGTTGATAAGGACGAAACGGAGTGCAACAGTAGACCAAATAGGTCGAAAAAATTTCCATTTTTATAACCAAGATACACGAGTGAAATTATTCAATGAGAGATTGACTGAACTTACTAGTCGAAGGTTTAAATGCCTTACCACGGGTTATTTTAATCTTCATGATTCTTCAGTTGGGTATGACACAGTTAACCTATGTCATTCTTTCGAGAATCTGTCTTAACGGGAATGACAGTTTCAATTTTCAACATTGTTTCACGATTCACACGAACTGGGAACATAAGTCCTCAAAGAAAGTAGGATACAAAAGTGACCCAAGTGAGAAACGTTCAGCGCACCATCACGTTTTAGGACTTAAGTGGCGTGTTCTAACTTTCAATCACCCTTAGTGTCGTTGACCTTATGTCCGGAAATATCTTCGTGCAAAACGTATCAAATCCTACGCATTCCGTCCAAGCATTAGTCCCATTCATTGATGAGACAGCGACCGTTGTTAGCTGATATTACTAAGTATGTGGATACCTACATACAGAACACTGTCTAACACAAGGAAAATGAGAATGTATGCACGACGGTGAATTGAGAAGGGAGTAGGTCGACAGTTTGCAACACAAGTCTCATATCATATAGACTGACCAATCACAAAGATGGCAAATCTTTGGGTCCCTCGCAAGGAGTTTGTGTCGGACTGACAGAAGAACGTAGAGAAATAAATTGTCTAACGTTTCGGTTCCCTAGTATAACCACCGTAAACAACTTCCACGCCGAGGGTGCAAATCTATCACAAACGGTTAGCATCACTTCACTAGTGAATCCACCAAACAACGGCTGACCCTAGTTTTCATTCAAACAGATAACGTCTCGCGACCCTCTCGCAAGGCAGTAGGTGTATGTGTACGGTGGATCCGATCTATCACAGAAAAGCATACACCTCGTGATAACATTATTGGGACATCCCACATTCTTAGTTTGTTTCTATAATGTATGCTCTAGAGCAGTAAGCCTTTATACACTAGCACTCGATGACATTACTAATCAGAAAACCTAGGAGCATTCCAACATCAGAATGTTCTGACCAGTCAGTAAAAACGACGGTGATACTGCCATGAGAACAATGTGGACAGTATTCCTTCATACGGTGACAGTAGAATACGCTTCATTTTCGTATCAAAAATTATATGGGCTCTCAGAGCATTTTTCTGACGAATGACTCGCACGACTTGTATTACCTTAGTGTTGTTCAAGTGTTGAACTATAGCCTGTGTATTTTTCGGCTACTTGTCGCGCCCGAAGTTACCAGAGGGCATCAAGTGCGCAAACCACTCTGAAACGCGGAGGCCAAAGAAAAGCGGCTGTCTTTGTTCGGTATGTTATGTACAAGGGTGCACTGTATTGTTGAAACATGACAGTCTCAAATTTTGATGACCTAATCAATAGCACCGAATAAATTAGTAAAGGCCGCAATAATTGGAGTTTGTCTAAGACTGCCAGTCCATTTAAGTCAACCAGTTGCTAAAAAGTGTAACACCTTATCAAAAGGTATGCAAACAGTATTGCTATGCAGCTGATACATAGTGATTATTGATTTCTCGCCGCTGTGACCCAGTTTTCAAGTTGTGCGCTAAACGATGTTTGTTATCATGTGACATGCACGAACAAGGCAGGTTTCTGAGACAGGTTTCTTGTGATTTGCTGCACCGGTAAAGAATACGTAAGCACATTGATGTTGTGATCAAATTTTTACTGACCCCAATAAACTCGTTTTGAGACTGTTTCTTTCCAAATCTTGTGAATATTGAGAATACGCGAAACAAATAATTCATATCACAGCCAACGTCCTCTGGCACCATAGTTTAGACTTGTTCAGAGACCGGCTGCGTCATATAAATGCTGTTAGTGGTATCTCAGAGATGATCGTCCAAGTGAATTTCAATGAACACATATCCGTCCAATACACATCTCTCACTCTATAAAATGCACATAAAACCAGTCGAACAAGTTAGCAGCCAGGGTATGGGTGCTCTTTATCGAACACCGGTTGTGCATCAAGACTGTTGTCACGAAAACGAGATTCCAAAAGCAATGGGCAACAGCAGCAGACATCC
>QNGE01008240.1:6649-18140 GCA_008508345.1 Paragonimus westermani
AAGGGCTGTCTGTACATTTCGAAATGACGAGAACCAATAGCCGAAGAATTGTTTACGGGGAGTACCACTGTGACATGGCAGATGTTTTAGGGATCTGGCAAAAAGTTCAGTTTCTTATCGATAGCAAACCAGGGGAAACAGTAGGTGAATAATACACTCAATAGGGCGGCAAACAAGCTTTACCAAAACAATTAACGGAGTGGTGGGGAATGAAGACAGAACGAAAGCCCGTGGACTTTGGCAGGAACACCACTAACGTGGAGTGGCTATGTCACGTTTTTACTCAAAGTACTCCACAGTTATTTGATTGAAAGCAGTCGATGTGGAGAAGGTGCTGGAGAGTCTGTCACATCGGTTCTTGTTCATGAGTGGAAACAAAAATGTCAACATATTTGGACGTTAAAGGATAAACTGATAGACTGTGACCAACTTATTGGTTAGGATATTGTCCAACAGGGAAGGAGAAAGAAATCAAGTTAGGTGCTTGTTACTCAAAATCACATTATGTGCATGTTTGATTACAAGCGTGTGATTGTCTACTGGCGTGGATCCAATATAAAGAAAATAGGAAAGCGGAGAATAGTTACGCATTGTAGAACATAGGAGCCAGTAGTGTGCGTCGTAACATGGTCTCGGCCCCGTTAGCATATTCACGAGGTCGGATGACTGTTCATTTCAACCATGTTACTGAGTAATAAACAGATGTGTTCCGCTTATAGGTAAATGAGTTTCAATGATGTTGCGCTCTCGGTGTTTAACTCTTTATACGCGCGATGTTTACTAAAAGTCTCTTCGACTTTTGACAAAGTCGACTCACTGTATTCTCCTAATTGCTTTGCCAATGAATGAGGAGCGCAAAGAGGTGGAAACACAAAATGACTCAAAATAATGGCAGGAGTATTTTGGCATAACGCTGTTCGCACAAGGAAGACTGAAAAAAAAACCAAAATGATCTAACAACACGCTGAAAAGTGGGTAATTATGCAAAGTCCAAAGAAGACTACTACGTTAACTCAATGGCACAGCGTCCTGATGTCCATGAGAGATCCGAGGTCTTCCCAACTGATCCAGACTATCGTGTTTTACACAGGTTTCCATTTAATTATCTGCAGGTGATGACCTTAACATCCTCAGGCTGTTGAGTGAGTGAGATGGTTCAACACAGTGCCCTGAACCATTGCATTTGATGCTACGTCGCAGCACCAGATTCAATACGCAACCGGGCTGGTAGGTGTAATTCACACGAGAATAAGTGTGGTCACACCAATCATCTGAAGTGTGCTGCAAATGAGACAGATGACTGACATTAGTTCTCAGCCAACATATACACATGATGACAGAAATGAAAACCTGCCTCAATGTTTGCTTAATAAGCTAAAACTCCACAACCGACATTGTCCATGGTTCGACCCATCAGGTAGAGCTAACCGTGTTGAGGGTGGAACCGGTAACCTGTAGAGACACATTTAGTTTGTCACATACTCCAGATATTTTTTGTTGATTGTTAACTGACTGCACCAGTAACATCGAGTGCTGCCTGATGTTATTACAATTCGTTCAACCAATCAACATCATTCGTGAGTTCGATCGTTTTTCTTCGTGAATTCCTGTTATGCTCTTTTACCACCCGGTCTGCCAACACTAATCGTCCCTGGTCCACGTACAATACACGCGACCTCCCACTACTGGATTTTGTGGTTTCCTCATTGCAGAGCATTGCTTCGGTTCTGGATTTGAATGCGTTCTGGTGACCATAGGTCGCAGTGAGAGAAGTCAAAGACCAGCCATCCTCTAAGCACTGTTTGAGACAGGTAGACAGATATCAGCGTGAGCTGACGATACTTCAGGACGACTACCCAAACAGATAAGTACTCAGGATACCTAAATGAAAGTCTTGGGCTCTGATCTCAGTCCGATTATCTCCACCTGATTACTCCAATCAAGGGCGGAATCAGATACCGTAGAGTGAAATTTTGAAAGCTACCGTTTAAACATATTTAGACCAACTAACATTGCGATCCTCCAAACGTTACCAGTGTAAACTGATCGTGAGAAGAATCACGTTCATAAAACCAAAAGAACGTTACGAAGTCAGGCTATACGTGAAATTCTTTTTTCCAATCGCTTGGGAGCTCAAGTCGTGCGACAAATCGGCAATCAATCACAGCTTTAGGTTTTCTTCGCCCTCCGTTCTTGATTCGTACAGACCCATCACTATCTGGTAGTGGTAAATCAAACATTTCGGCAATCCAATATGGATCCACTCAATACGTACTGAAAGCCTGACATTTCAAAAATGGTACGCGTCCACAACACACAATGTATGATATATCAGCTCACCATGATGGGAACAGCGCACGAGACATTCGATATGCCTTTAGGTGGATTTTGGTTGAAATTCACACCCAACTGTCCTAAGTAATTTCGAAAATGATGAACAATGCACCTTCTGGGGGTGAAATGATGCTGCTGGCTGCAACGAAAACATTGGGTCAAGTCATTAACGAATGCCAGTCATGTTCCGAAGAGCAGTTTATTTTTGTATTACGGTACACAATGAAGATGAGATAAAAAAAACTACGAAATTAGTTCACGGCGACATGGTGGAAACGACACGAAACGCCGATCAAAGATCTAAACCGCGAACGTATGTTAGTGTCATCTAGGTTTGAGCAGCTTAAAAGCACCGGCTACGAGTGGGTCAAGGGAGCTACAAGACCACAGGCAGCAGTGTGATGTACAAATGAAGAATATCACGCATTCCGTGCGATGAAAATGCACTAAGTTAGAGGATCAGACAGTAGTTACCGCTTCTGTTGACAATGATTTCCAAAATCATTGAGACACATTCGCAAAGATCATTCCGGACATGAATCATATGAGCATCACCTGATAATCGTCTGCACAGTGCAATCGAGATAGCTGAGGTTTACAAATTCCAGTGCAACTGTGGCCATTTCTCGGGCAGCACGTTCCGTCAGCGGGTTGGATTGATTCGTCTTGCGCTGAAGGCGTTCTTTGAAGTGTGGATACATATCTGACCATACATTGCCTAATGCGTTAGGAGAAACACGAGGAATAGAAACGGAACACCAGCCATAGGAATCGATGAAGTGAACATCAGCATAAAATGAACAGCAGTAAATGTACTATTGAACAGTGGTGGTCATATTGAAACCAGAGAACGGATGGTACATAGAGTAACTAGGACAAGTGTTAAAATGGGGACCAATGACAGATCGTTGCATACAAAAAAAAGTTTTTAATATCCATAGGCTGTGAGAGAACTGAAATATTTTCCTGCCGAACTGTGCGCCCAATGTAACATTATCTAAATAATGTTGTCACGAATAAAGGGGAGCTGTTTCTCCACAGGATATTAATATGTTTATGCGGAACTAGGTGTAATGGGTGCAAGGCTTAATAAGTTCATGACCACCATCCAAACTGGCTTAAAACCTCAACAATTCAGGCAATCAAAACCAAATACTGAACGTTCAACTAATGAGAATAACGCATGCCGTCCAAACTGTGGGGCGAGGTTCATCCGAGTGAGAACTGAGACCAATTGTATTCGTTTATAGAACGCAAGTTTGTGTGCCAGAAGGCGTTTCGCCCAACCTTGATCATTAGCTTGGTCAACCTCCACACTTCAGAACATCTAAGAACCGCCGTTCAAATGACATCGTAATTGAAATGTGAAATTGAGTTTTCTAACTTTACAATCACTACTGCTGATTTTTTATAAACCTTAGGCATTTCTGTTATACATTAACAGACTTCTAGCTCTTGGTTACACCTCGCTATGGCTTAACGAAGGAACTGCCTTGATGTTTCTTTTTTATGAGTGCGATACAATGAACTTGGTGGTGAATAGATATAGATAAACTCAAATCCGATGGTGTATAATACTCTTTTGTAAACTGACATTCAATGCTCAATGTATTTGATTTTGTTTGGACTCGTCAGATGTAATCTGAATGAGTTCGTGCAACCGCTCAATCCCCTTGTTTGATTGTAATCCGTACAGCCTCTAAACACCTTAATTTCGTATCACCTTCCAACCGCTTTATTCCGAAGTCTAGCTGACTTCTAGACCACATATGTCAGTTTCCTTTATAATCCTACTAGACGCTTCAAATACACGGTAGAACGTAACTTTGGGTTCGCAGCTCCAGTCCCATTTATTGCTCACCGTTAGAAAGAATGCAAATTCGCACGCGTATGCTATTCATTCAGTGATTGTCCCTTATATGGTTGTACAGCCTTAGCATCCGAAACTAACATTTTGGTGAGGCGGAGATATATGAATCACAACTACTGAACACAGTTTGAAAACCGTGGTTCTGAACTCATAACTTAGATGAACGAAACGCTTTACTGCTAGATGTTGTGAGAAGGGATAAAAGATAAACTTCCCTTAACACCATAGAAATACGCTTAGGTAAACCGCATTTCAAGAGCGAGAACAGATAGGATTTGGGAATGGATTAATCAACTTCGGGGCGTCTAGCATATTGCTTGCGAACACAAAGATACGTATTCTGAAACTCCCAGAAGCAACATCAGCACTGGACATTAATTCACGTTTCTGGGTGGTTGTGCTGAGGGCACGTCCATTCTTGTGAGCTGGGCCGAACTGAACGTTTCCAGTCACGGTAAAGGAATTCAGATACCCATTATCGTATGGGAAAAGTCACAAAATAAAGGTGCACGATTTGTGACCGGCTAAATCTATCTGTACACTATCACGTGCGTGATACACAAGAAGAATTTAAGAGAAACGAAGAATGGGTCAGTGGTGAAACCGAAATTACAAGGAAAATAGGTAAATGTATCATCTGTGAAACAACCATAGTCGTGCTAGAACATACTAGGACAATACGAGAAAACCAGTCTTTCTGGGCACACAACGTTGGACGTTGACAACTTGGTGCACGAGCATCAGCATAACGTAGAAACTAGGGCTCACCAACCGCGTAGAGTTGCAAACATCTGAGTGGCATGTGCTCGATGATGTCTGTATGGAGATGATGACTGACAGTGTAAAGTACCAGCGGTCTGCATACCGCCTGCTGTGCTGACACTCGCGTGCAACGGTCCGCATTTGTATCACTACTTCTTAACTCACGTTGAAATCCATTGTTTACTGTTTGTGTGAGTTGTGTTTCAATCCCGCCCATTCTTAGATGTGTTATGCGATTCTCTTATAAGTAAACCACATCTGCATGTAGATGAATGAGCAAACCGTGTCGATCAAAAACACAATTAATGCCTCTCAATTACGTTGTCATAATTCTTGAATAGGGCCCGCTTCCACAAACATTAAGCATAGCACTAGTACTGATATAACACAACGCCGCTGTATTTCCTTCGGAACGGATGTTTAAAAGTGGTAGAGTTAAGCGGAAGAGTATACCTAAAGCTGAGCCCTGGTTACAATAACAAGCGGAGTTCATTGTAATGTGACAAACCAAGCCACGCGACACCCGGGCTCAAGCGCACGAGTGCGATCGATGGTCGGGCGTTGTTACAACTGGGTTATCGAAAGCTTAATCTGGAGACACAATTGATTATTCTACAACCGTTTGTCAAAGATGTCTCTAAATGCACTAAGCGATAGTATATTACATCACACAAGAAGTAATTGCACACTTTAAAAAGACAGTGGACGTGCACAGATGATTCGGTTCAACGAAAACCAGACTCAAATATGACAAACTCGTTGTGAGTTGTGAATACTTTGAGACACGCAGCGCACGATGTCACAAGGTAATGAGGCACCTAATTTCCGATGTCCCAAAAAGCACAGAGAAACATGCGTGACAGCACTTGTAGCAGACAATTTTCGTCGAAAACAAGTACTTCTCATCAGAAGACAGCATTAGCGTACACCAGTTCGATCTTGCAGGTAGCCACTTTCATAGCGATAACTAATCCATCGAATTGTCTGATCGGGATTTGTTTGATAGTAACAAAAGCATCTTTGGACCTCGAAACGATGTATCGGTATGGAGCTCGACGACAGTCGTCAAGTTATACACGCCCAATTCCCAAAGCCAATCAAGAATGCTAATGACTACAATGAGCAGATGAGTGATCAACACAATGATCAGCTAGAAAAATTGGTATGGCGAAAAGAACAGTAGTTCACTGCGACCGGTACAATATCCGCGACTATGAGCACACATGGGATTATACTGTATCAACAAAATGGGATTCGGTGTTTTTGGCATACAGCCAAGTTACCGACTAGTCACGCCTACTTACATATCGTTGGCTGGTTTAGCACACTTTAGTAGTATTTGGTTAAGTCAACGAGGCATGTCTTCGACTGTTATTCTGTTAACTGGCGTCTGGCTCCTAGGGCTACCAAGACCAGTTGCCAGTGTTCTGAATGCTGTATTTCAATAAACTACTTAGAGAAATCTATTCGTTTAACGGTGTGATCAAGAAGACAAATCCAATGGCTGGACATCATTCCAGAGTGTACGAAATTAACGAAGAAGCTTTTGAGTAGACCAAAAGAAAAACCCACACGAGACGGTACACCAGCGCTCAAACAATCATGACCAACACTGGCGAAAGGAGAACACTAAGGTAAAGGAAGAAAGCAAGACAAGAAAACCATAATCCAATACCAGGAAAACCTAAAAAATGATAATTTGACAAACTTGAATTCATGTAATATTTGTACCCGACCATTTTTTGAAGTCTCCTACTTAAAAAAGTTCTACAGGTCAAAAATAAACCGCAATCAGACAAGCTGAATAGACGCTACAAGGGGTGGCATGTGTTTACTTCCGAGAACAACGGCGGTCAATAATGACAGAGATTAAAACAGCAAACAAGACACGCAATCAAGTCTGATAAAAGTGTACTCAGGGATACACACAACATCAGCTGGCTTCGTTTACTACACGAATGATTGGATGTATAACTCAGAGTGACTGCACAGTGAACGATCGGAAGAACGAGTTAGTATCAGAATTTGTGAACAAACACCAGTGAACTACAGACTGTTCAGCAAACACCACCACCAAGACAACTGTAACGAAAACAAGATTCCAAAAGCAATGGGCAACAGCAGCAGACATCCGGTCGAACGGACAGGTACATTTTGGCAAAATACTGGTCACATCGTAAATAAGGTCGGGTTGAAGTTGGAAATGAAAAGAACGAAGTTATTCAGTGGTTGAACACATGAAAGCAATGTCACCAATGCGATTAGCGGTTCGATCCATCGTACACACGCTTTACGCGGACAAGAGACATTTCTACCTTCACCATAACACAACTTGCAACAAACGAACTCACTAGGACAGGGTCACTTAGATACGAGGTATTTTCGAGGGCATTCCTCGAAAACATAAGACCCTTTAAAATCCTCACCTGCATTAATGTGAGTGCGCAACCAACGCCATTGGAAAACAGAATATGACTAAATACATTTACACCCAAAAAAATCCAGTATCCACAGGATGTGGGTAGACGGGACGAAATATGTATACATGTCGACGTATTTGCGTGCACATGGCCAGGAATAGCGAATTGATTAGCCACTGACAGTAGACATGCTGTTGTGTCTGATGGAAAATTAAAGTGTCACGGTTGAAAACTGTTTCACCAGTCCGAACCCAGTGCGCTCACAACACCAGTGAGGACGCTACGATTGAACCACATAGAAGACAAGGCACAATCAAACACAGAACCCCCTGATCGTCAAGAAACCTAACTCAACTGGAAACGTTGGATGACCAAATTCGCAACAGATATTGAGCGAAAAACGGAGCTCTAGTGCTCTGCTTTCATGTTAGCATCGAAGTGTGAACACTCAGTCCACTGGTTGGAAAACACCCAACACTGTCTTACTTTAGAATGAACGCAAGTGTGGGGTGGTCGCTGTTGACAACACGCCGTGAATACACCGCAGCCAATATGAATCCAGATGGGATGGGATAGTTGATCAGGAACATGTACACAGTGCGACAATTTTGGGTATGCGCATTGTTTATGAAGTGGCATGGCTAATAGGGGTTGTCTGAAACAGCCTATAGTCAACCTGGTGACAGAGGTGCGCATGCTCATTTCCGTAATAGCATCGAATCATTTACAAACGCCGTCCAGCGGGAACCGCAGGATGACACTTTTAGTCGCTTTCGGCTATAACAGATTTCCTCAATACTTTCTTGGTGGTGTTATGAACCTAAAGGTTAGGGTTGGATTGAGTTTGACAATTTTGCAACTATCTTCCGCGTTTTAATGTAGCCCTTCTTGGGGAGATATTCATTCGCCACTCTGCGAAACGTGTCTAGGTGTCCAGTGTTAACCAGCAGCCAAGGTGGTCGATGTAACATTGTCCTGTCCGAAGAAAACTCGACCGATATAATTTATTATTTGGTACACTTAGTGTCGCAGCAAACTGGAGTCAGAAACAAATAGGTTGATCACGGGAAATGGAAATAATGCCGGTTCCCATTGCATCTGCTACCTCAAGCAAAGCAACAATCAAAGCTTTCTAGAAAGAATACAAGAATTTTGTTAGCAGAATAGCTGTACGGACATTTAAATGACTGGCTAGGAGAAATTTGTGACAATCAAGCCAGGCCCTAACTCGTAGACCGTCTGACAGAAATCAACCGTTCCCCTCACTGTTGTATCACATCAGTTACAGCTTCACTTATAATGCGTCCAAAGTTACACTTCAGTATTAGCGAAAAAACATTATGATTACCCTGCACTAAATCGCTTACGATCACGACCATTGCTTGTTAGTTGCGTTGCCCATGTAATTTTGTAACTTGGGCCTGAGAAGAATAGAACAGGGCATAATCTCATAGACAATCTTCATAATTGTGTGACAACGGTGCTGTGTCAGAATCCGTAACTAGCATCAATCTCCTTAGCCTATCGGCTTAACCTCACTTAAGCCAGTGACATACCTCGCCGCCATGCAATCGTCGCAATCGAACAGATTCCGGAAGAGACAATAAGCTCAACACGATGCAACACCTTAAGTAAAATAAAGGCACCAAACAAATCAAAGAAATGGTTTACAGAAAAATCAGCAAAATCAAAAAAGTGACAGGATGAATTCGAGACTACCAGAAGACGACTATCAGTAGGATTGATAGCAAAATCACAGAATTTATGAATAGAACAGCTGATACCTATTTGACGTGGTGATGATCATGCATACAATAGATAGAGAGAACTCACAAATCAACTTTTGGACAGATTTTGAGTCTGAAGGAAATCTACAAACAGACAGACAGTACAACAACAAAATTGTGTGAGTTCACAATAGAACAGATGTGGTCACCCGAACGGAAATTTATCAAAATAAAAATTTACGTGTTGATAAGCGACATGGGAAATTTCATGTGAAGGTTGATAAGGACGAAACGGAGTGCAACAGTAGACCAAATAGGTCGAAAAAATTTCCATTTTTATAACCAAGATACACGAGTGAAATTATTCAATGAGAGATTGACTGAACTTACTAGTCGAAGGTTTAAATGCCTTACCACGGGTTATTTTAATCTTCATGATTCTTCAGTTGGGTATGACACAGTTAACCTATGTCATTCTTTCGAGAATCTGTCTTAACGGGAATGACAGTTTCAATTTTCAACATTGTTTCACGATTCACACGAACTGGGAACATAAGTCCTCAAAGAAAGTAGGATACAAAAGTGACCCAAGTGAGAAACGTTCAGCGCACCATCACGTTTTAGGACTTAAGTGGCGTGTTCTAACTTTCAATCACCCTTAGTGTCGTTGACCTTATGTCCGGAAATATCTTCGTGCAAAACGTATCAAATCCTACGCATTCCGTCCAAGCATTAGTCCCATTCATTGATGAGACAGCGACCGTTGTTAGCTGATATTACTAAGTATGTGGATACCTACATACAGAACACTGTCTAACACAAGGAAAATGAGAATGTATGCACGACGGTGAATTGAGAAGGGAGTAGGTCGACAGTTTGCAACACAAGTCTCATATCATATAGACTGACCAATCACAAAGATGGCAAATCTTTGGGTCCCTCGCAAGGAGTTTGTGTCGGACTGACAGAAGAACGTAGAGAAATAAATTGTCTAACGTTTCGGTTCCCTAGTATAACCACCGTAAACAACTTCCACGCCGAGGGTGCAAATCTATCACAAACGGTTAGCATCACTTCACTAGTGAATCCACCAAACAACGGCTGACCCTAGTTTTCATTCAAACAGATAACGTCTCGCGACCCTCTCGCAAGGCAGTAGGTGTATGTGTACGGTGGATCCGATCTATCACAGAAAAGCATACACCTCGTGATAACATTATTGGGACATCCCACATTCTTAGTTTGTTTCTATAATGTATGCTCTAGAGCAGTAAGCCTTTATACACTAGCACTCGATGACATTACTAATCAGAAAACCTAGGAGCATTCCAACATCAGAATGTTCTGACCAGTCAGTAAAAACGACGGTGATACTGCCATGAGAACAATGTGGACAGTATTCCTTCATACGGTGACAGTAGAATACGCTTCATTTTCGTATCAAAAATTATATGGGCTCTCAGAGCATTTTTCTGACGAATGACTCGCACGACTTGTATTACCTTAGTGTTGTTCAAGTGTTGAACTATAGCCTGTGTATTTTTCGGCTACTTGTCGCGCCCGAAGTTACCAGAGGGCATCAAGTGCGCAAACCACTCTGAAACGCGGAGGCCAAAGAAAAGCGGCTGTCTTTGTTCGGTATGTTATGTACAAGGGTGCACTGTATTGTTGAAACATGACAGTCTCAAATTTTGATGACCTAATCAATAGCACCGAATAAATTAGTAAAGGCCGCAATAATTGGAGTTTGTCTAAGACTGCCAGTCCATTTAAGTCAACCAGTTGCTAAAAAGTGTAACACCTTATCAAAAGGTATGCAAACAGTATTGCTATGCAGCTGATACATAGTGATTATTGATTTCTCGCCGCTGTGACCCAGTTTTCAAGTTGTGCGCTAAACGATGTTTGTTATCATGTGACATGCACGAACAAGGCAGGTTTCTGAGACAGGTTTCTTGTGATTTGCTGCACCGGTAAAGAATACGTAAGCACATTGATGTTGTGATCAAATTTTTACTGACCCCAATAAACTCGTTTTGAGACTGTTTCTTTCCAAATCTTGTGAATATTGAGAATACGCGAAACAAATAATTCATATCACAGCCAACGTCCTCTGGCACCATAGTTTAGACTTGTTCAGAGACCGGCTGCGTCATATAAATGCTGTTAGTGGTATCTCAGAGATGATCGTCCAAGTGAATTTCAATGAACACATATCCGTCCAATACACATCTCTCACTCTATAAAATGCACATAAAACCAGTCGAACAAGTTAGCAGCCAGGGTATGGGTGCTCTTTATCGAACACCGGTTGTGCATCAAGACTGTTGTCACGAAAACGAGATTCCAAAAGCAATGGGCAACAGCAGCAGACATCC
>QNGE01008242.1:0-10418 GCA_008508345.1 Paragonimus westermani
TATCGGAACAGTGTGTACATGTTGTGTGAGAACTTTCACCAAAGCGTCTTTTGCGGACACAACAGTTTGAAACTCAGTCCTCGATTCCTACAATAAACTGAAGATCAGGAATTTTATTTCGTGTTGTACTATTTGTGTGTTTCAACTCGTTCGAAATCAGTTCGCGTTGGATGAACTCCGCTAGAAGCTCCTCACCATAGCTTTATTTGCCCTGTTTGAATTACAGGGCAATTCTTTTAAACATCCCAACAAACGCAATATTTCTGTTGGTTCAACTCACAGCAGGCCTGGTCACTTTCGCCTACTTTGAAGGTTGTGATCTGATCAAGTCCGGCTTGATAAAAAAAAGCGATCAAATTTTACCCTACGTTGTGATGGTTCTGTTCAACGGGGTCCCTGTTGTACGCGGTCTGTTTTTGTCCACAATATTTGCTGCTGCTCTCAGGTTAGTTTGTACGGATCTAACTTAACTTGTCTGCGTCATATCGTCACGCCGGAGCAATTTGTGGAAGATATTTTTCTGACAACACCTGCTCTTGATTACTGTGATCGCAGCCTACGGTTAGAGTATATTGTTTCGTGTTAACGCTACAGTGTGTTTGCCACTCTGTTGAATACTAGACACCACTCTTTGTCCACTTCAACAAATTCGGATAAAACTTTCGTACGTGCCGGTATAACCACCCCCTGTTTGATATCATTCTTAGATATCTCTGGCTATACTTTTCATTCACTGTTCATTCACAACTAATTGGAAAGTACTCGCACAGTGGAGCTAATTGTGAAAACGTATCTATCGTACTGGAGTTCTAAGGCTTTGCGAGGTCCTACGCTGGTAGGTCTTCTGAAAAATTGGTTGAGCAATGGATTGTACCTCTCGATTTCATTGCCTCAGCGTTCGGTGATTGTCCTGGTTCACTGGTGTTCGACGTCCCAACTCTTTTAAAAGGCCTTTTAATGTTTACGCCTTCACACTAATAGAACTGCAGTCTAATAAGTATGTTTCTACTGACTTGCCCAGCACGAACCGCTTCGTAGATGCCAAGCAGTGACAGAAAACTTGCTCTTAAGGTGGTATTGAGCCAAAGAAAGGTGACATCAGTAGACACGAAAGCGTTATTTAATCATCCTAAACCGTAGGTGGTATGGCTGTTTACCGTGGTTTGTACATTTGCGTTAAGGTCCAATCGTTCAAACCCAGACTGCGTTATACGAAATGTCGAGCCTATTTTATCCAGTTCATTGATTTAGCTGGAATAGTTGAACTGAGATGTGCACCGTTCATTAGTTCTTATTAGTCGCACATGTAAAATGTATAGAATATGTGCGGTTAAATAGTGACAGCACTAGGAGAAAAGAGTGACAGACTTTACCCACATCCACAAAATAGACGTTGTCTGCATTACGTTAAGTTACCCTGTTGCACACAGACCACAGCCGGTGCATCGGACTAGTCCGGTTTAAATAAATGTTTTGTTCCTAAAAGGTGTTTAATAGTCGACAGAGCAGGATTCTGTTACCGGAGTAGAGTTTGGTTGCGTTGAACCTTCGTTTGAACCAACCACTTTGGAATGTGTTCCGCTGTCCATGATGACGAACAACAGTCTGTTACCCGATATAATTGTCACCATATTTGCACGTGAACTAGTAAATAACATGAGTAGCAGACAGACGAAACAAACACTACACCCGAGTATAAAGACTAACCCTAACAATGATTTATACTAGGCAGTTCCCGAATTATCGGTTATGCGCCTTCATTTGTTGAGTTTATCTTGTCTGATATATGCGGTGTGCACATAAGTTGTGAATAAGATGATGTGACTTATTGCCCGTTTTTGACAGCGATAAAATGGTCTACAGTGGTTTTAGAAGTTCAACTTCGCAGATTATCAAGTTGCATTTCTTGGGTATGTTCTACGGAATCTCACTGGAGACAGGTTTCAAAATGAAGTATTTTACGGTCTTTCTAGTTTGGCAGCAAACCTGACTGTCGTCAGCAGCGTGATACTAGAAAACAGTGTCCGTGATGTGCGTACACCGATTTTCAGTCTAACCGTTTTCAGCATTATTTTGGTTTCAGCTACAGTCGGGCCTGGCAATAACCAACAAACAGGTCTACATTGTTTCAGCCCTTGTCACTCTTCATTTGTACGGTACACGATACGTTGCCCAATATTGACGATGACTCTAATCACGGTGCATTACACACACAAACCGCATTTATTTCAGTTATTTAGTCCACATTAATTACTGTGCTCGAGCTTTGCCCTAAGGGCACGGTGAAGCTGTGCAACTCGTCAATCCCCATACCATTGAGACGTGTGTGTAAGTCGGTGTACCATTGGTTGGGCTATATACGACCGACTCATCACATACCAACATCCAACCCCGAATGCTGAACTTTGTTTACTTGATTGTTATAAAACTAATTAGTATTTTATATGCTGTTGAGGCGGTTCGGTTGTTTAACAATCATGGTTGCATGCGCTTATCGATAGGGTTTAACAGCAAGAGGATTGTTGTTTCTGTTCTCAAGAGGATCGGACAGCCTGCGGTTGGTTCACCGTAACCTACATGTTCAACAATGCTGGTTTGATTCTGTCTAGCGTGAATTGGATATTTTAGTCATCGATGCGTTTTTCTAACGACCCCACTGACCGATATCCACACTTTAACTGAGACTGTGCTCTTCATGAGCCTTGAATTAGATAAAACTTGTCACCTACTGAAAGGAGTTAACAGAAAGGTTAGTTGAAGTATGATTGTGTGGTCGGTTCCAATTTATGTAAGGTACAGTTGGGATTACTCGTTGGTTTGTTTGCATTGCTTCATGTTTCAACATTTCTTAGATTGATCGCTCATATTCCATTCGTGCAGATTCGCAAAGGCTCGTGATTTTCGCTCTATGCTTACCACTGAACGGTTGATAGGTTTAGTGTTGAGTATCTTGACAACTTTGATTTTGAGGTTCAAATTGACAGAACTGTGATAAAATGTCCGTAATTTTTTCGACCAGTGTTATCTATGGTTTTCATGTTTGCGTATATTCCGTCGCTGAATTGCTAAACCAGCACCGTCTCATCCGGCGTCAATAGTCTGGCTAACGTGGTTCTGGAAGATATCATCAGACCGTTTCACCTGCTCCTTCGTAAAAAGGATCTATCGGCCAAGTACATGACCATCATGGCCTTCGTTCTCTGTGAGTCTCGGTTAATCAAATTAACCGAACACCACGATTCTGTTGTTTGTTTCACACTTTGCCTCTTACCCCCTCATTCGCTCTTTCGGTTTCGCTTGTTACAACTTTATTCACGGTCTATTTCAGATGTAGTCTAGATGTGCCAGTTGTATGTTGGATTGGTCTAGCACAATATTTTTTGTAACATAATTTGACTAGCAGAAGGATTATCAGGCTAGGGAGTGGAAATATTCGGTTGCTAAATCGCTCAGTCTGCAGCATTCTAGATTACATTGGTGGTCATAAGACATTTTGTGTACCAACCGTCCCGAGTTCACAGGATACCTTACCTCAGTGCGAATTTGGCGCTCAGTCTTTTATTTACTTCACTCGAATCATTTACAAAAGTTCTAAGTGATTTGTAAGCAAAACGTTTATTGTATTATCTTGGTCAACTTTGCTATTGGCTGCAGTACAAGCGCCGTGAGCACTTTTTTCCTGTGAATGGAGTGACTGTTATTTGTGACAAATATCCCTGTTATAACTGCCACTACGGCCTATGAGCACGAGAACAGAAAACGGACTGACGGTCAACGGCAGTGATTGAGGATACCGGTAATTACTGTTGGATTACGGCGTATACGCAGTTGATTCGTCTGTTCCCGATCAACCCAACCACCAGAAGGTTACCCATTAGCACAGGGAAATGACTGGCCTTCAAATAGAGATTGTTTAACAAAGAAATCAGAAACCGTTTTTTTACACGCTGCATCTCACTAGGTACATACTACAGCCTGTGAGTTTATGCGGCAAAGTTCGATAAGCATTCTTTATGTCACTCATTCCGAAGACAACAGCAATCCGTTCATATTTGTAGGGTTTGTAACCAGAACCAAAGCAAATTCCAGTCAAGAGTCCAGCCAGCTCAGTGTAGGCGTGTAGTCGGGGTGACAACAAAGGTGGTCAGAAGACTGTGGAAGCTCGTGAAGATCGGAGAGGTACATGATCATGAGAACTGTGGAGGGCGATTCACTTGTACCATATTAGTTCTTTTACCGAGCTATATTTCCGGGGAATTGGCGACTTCCACGACGGTTCCAGTCCTTTCTTTCCTAACAGTTAGTAGCTTAAATTTGGATTATAATGTAGACACTACACGTTATTTGTTTCGCCAACCATTATTTCAACTGGTCATGTATTAGCCAATTAGATTGAGAAAATTCCTGGAAAATTTACTTGTCTTTTCTTGTTCAATAATTAGTCGTTGATCTTTTTTGTCGGTTTTGTCGGCTGAATTACAGCTGTTCTGATCGGGCTTTCAACAGTTGGACTGGCTTTCCTCATCCCTTTCATGGGTCCACGTGTTCTGCAATTCTCATTCAGTCTGTTTGGTTCAACAGGTGGACCACTTCTGGCCGTGTTCACCCTGGGGATGATAGTGCCCTGTGTTAACAACAAGGTAGGATATTTTATACTACGGTTTACCAGCTGGTTGGTTTAGTAGGACTGTTAAGTATGGTAATTGTCAAGGTTTCCTTTTGTTAAAATTCGTGATTAGTGCTCGCTTTTGGTTGGACCGTTGGTTTGTGTTTGAACATAAAGGCATGTATACAATGTCTGAATGCAGTAACGTGTGCTTGCACGGCTGTTTGGATTAGACCTCGATCTGGTATCGTTGAGGCTCATGTACTGATATTATTCTTGGTGGAATGTGATCGGTTGGCTATATTTGTCCTATACGTAATTCATTGGATTCCTTTGAAAGTAGCCCTAGCAAATGCACTACCGCAGCTGACGAATGGTGCGGTTGCTGGTGATTTGTCCCAGGCAGAACTTGCCATTCTAAGTTTATTGATAGCTTCGATCTATCCCGAGAACTGTCAACATGTGGGGACGTGTCTAACTTAGATGATGTTCGTTTGGTGTTTTAGTGACCGCCAGAATGGAATGGAATGGTGGTTACTTTTAGTTCAATAAGAACAGGCTTCATGGAATTTCTTATTCTACAATGATGCATTTCATACTAGGTAGACTGCTGGTTGAATAGCCCGTTCGAGTGTTCCAACTAGTTGTGGGCTTTTCATCATCTACTCTCTTAGACCATAGAAGCCATCATCGACAACGGTATGTCAGTGGTTTGCAGTTAGGCTCAATGATCATACGACTATTGTATGAACGAAATCTCACTTTAAACTAAAATAAAGTGAGTAGAAGGGGCTTGTTTCCTGTGCCGGAACTCAAACCACCTTGCAATTGAACAGCAGAATTTCTAGCGAGAGTACAACGTCTTTGGTTATTCTTGTGTATCTCTTGCCTCCTCGTTCGTCCAACTAATGATAACACTCATATCTCTGTGTGTCACTGGCCGTCATATCTGCTAATGGTAGGCCGAAGAACGAGTATGGGCTGTTGTGATTTCTCTTCTTCTAATCATCCACTGGCTAACGTATGCCTCAAGAAGGTGGGCTGAAATCCTAGTAGAGCACACGACGCGAGATACGGTGGATTGAGATTCTTCTTAGATAGCTTAAACATATAAATCTATGTATTCTCAGCGTTTGGATGAGTTACGTTGTTCGCTCTTGGTCGCCAAGATCCCGCACTCTATTTTATTTGTTACTTGCCTGTTGACAAAATCCGACAGGTGCAACCGGGTGCAACTGTCGATCATCAGAGACCTCATTACGTTTATATCCTTAGTCCTTAGTGATCATCTTTTGCATAGTTACATGCGCGAACTTCCAGCTGAATTGAGACAGATTTTGACACCTAAGTTGCTTCGTATGGTGAGCTGTTGCCCTGGTCTTCAAAATCCGAGGTTCGTTCTCACTTTCCACACTACTTTTGTTTGTGGTACATTTTCCCAATCAGGTACAGCGGCCATCAACCTCCCAAACTACACTGTCTAGTCGAAGCGAAAATGTTACTGTAGTAGTGATGAAAGAGCATCCTACACTTCACCGTCGAAAACCGCACCCGCATTGAATGGACAGAATGCGAAACGTTCTCGAACATAGTTTGTACCTCAAGAAACGACTGCTAATCAAGCACTTCTTCCAAGTACAGTCAGGGTGGGCTGCTTTTCTGTGGAGGAGAGAATCGGTGGATCTTGTAGATGTCACAAGAAGTTATCCATTATTCCTTCTGTGGTGAAATTGAACAGAAATTGGGAACGTAGGCGATCTTGACAGACATCAGTGTTTACAATTCCCTGTACAACCTAGCTGCGTTATCCTATTGGAATACAGCGGCCAACTATATATATATATATATATATACCTACGTGACCGGTGTACCCTGGCTGGCGGTGTGTGTTAGGTTGTTCCAGAATTTGCCAACTAATGCTTACTCGGACCAGGAACTCGCTCGTTCTTCCACGATGTCTGCCTTTCAAGGTGTCCCAGTTGTGTCTCAGAGTTGTTTCCAACTCCTCCCCTAGATATGTGAACTATAATTGATTCACCCTGGCTACATTATCAGCCGTCACCAAAGCTAGGATAGGTGAGTTAAAACTTTCACTAGTGCATCATCGTTTTCTTGGAGTAGTGGCTGTCTCAGACCGTCATGGGCAGCAGCTTTGAAACGCCTCAAGGCTGTGCTGTGGTTTGGGCGAGTAGTTCTACGATAGTATGCCAGGCTATAACCCCGAATCTGCAAATAGGCAATGAGACGGAAGCAAAGGACAGCTGAACTGCCCCTCACATACGCACAGTATTCTTTCTAGCCAGCCAACCATTTTGTGTAATAATGAATCAGGCGTCTTTCAGATATTCCGTAACGCGGAGATAGCAAGAAAATTGCGAATATTTGTTCGTTTGATGCGTTCTGTTCATTCACTGTCATGCAACGCGTTGAAACCCTAAAATAATCGGGTCATCAACTGGAGAATAAATTCGAGTATCGCCGATTTCCAAAGGTCGCCTGGATTTAGGTGAAAATCATGACAATTATAGTGTGTATATTGTTCTTCTTCTAGCCCAACGAGGACTCGTGACAGGTGATTAACAAAGCTTTGGTGAACCCAAGCGATTGTATTCTGTTACACGTTTTGATTTTGCGGAATCAGAAATTCGGTTTTGGTTGTGGGACTGGTCTGAGCTGGTTGTCTCGCGGTCGACAAATCCAGGTTTCGGTTGGTTGATGCACATCACCCATTAAGTTACTTGATGATTTTAACCGTTCTTATAGATGTGCTAGTCTATCCTCCCAGTGTGTCGCCACAGCCACAGGTGAACAAGTTACAATAACCGGGAGATCAGACTCGGCCTTTCGAGTTATGAGGCGGACACGTTCCTATTGCGCGCAGTGAGAGTTGGCTGACCAGCTTTACAGCTTTGATGTAACCTGAGTTCAAGACTGCGTTTCAATGTTACAGTCACATTCTTATCTCTACTATGTAATTCAGTGGATATTGTCTCTTATGTACGGTGATCTTTGCAAATCTGCGGTTTACCGATGCTCATTGAGTGTGTCGGAATGGTTATTTCAGTGTGTCGAATGTCACTGGAACTTGTGAATGTCTGTATCATACTGCTTAGAAGCTGACTTAACCGACGTGTTGTCCGGTCCCTGTGTTGCCTGTAGCATACCGTACATTCTCTCGTTCACTCACATTTTTAGTCTATTAACAGATCGGGGAAACTCGCTGCATTGTTGTTTCCATCTTTGCATAACGCGAATTTAACACCTTTTCATATTGTCTCGTTCTGCAATTAAGAGAAACCAGTGACATTAGCTGGGTAAGGTAAACATTACATCTATCCAGCAGGTCGGTTTATGAGCGGTTTTGAGAAATCCTTGTATTTACAAAGAATGTATGATCTTTATGCGTGTCGATGCGTGAATTCTGTTTCGGGCTCATCTCCGTAACTGGTTTACATGTCTGAACTGTGAATTCGGAATTGTGTTCCTTTGGCTAAGTTTAACCTAACCCTGGTGGCCTTTGCATCTCTGTGTTCTGTTTTTGCCATGATTGGTTCAGTGGACCACCCACTTTACTGCTGTCTACCTATTTTAAGTTCAATGACGGGGCGTTATTTTATCTCACGATCCTACTTGCCTAATCCATACGAAAACGTTTTCATCAAGGTTGTGTTTTGCGCCTCATCACTTTTGTGCACTTTCACCCCTGACTTTCCCGTTGCCTTCCTACTTGGATACACTCACATTGATTGTAGTGTACAACACGTACATCGGAAATTCTTGAGGAATCGTGAATTTTTGTTCTAAGCCAGAGATCGCTTAACTGCATTTCAAAATACAGTTGTTTTTCGAATAAAGTTGAACCGTTTACCATTTGCAAGTATCTTTTTCCCGCGGCCAGTTTGTTGAGAGAATCCCTCATCCCCCTACTCATCCTCTCTCTGAGTAGTCCCAAGTTAATTCAACGATGACACGCTAGAATATCATGTGTGGCTGTTTACCTAAACGCTATCGTTCACTGTGTGTGAATAGTATCAGGTTGCTACGACCCTGATCAAAGAGCACTGTGAGTAACCGACTTACTCTGGCAATCCTAAGTCAACAAATTCGTTTCACCAATTTATTTCGGTTCGTCCACTTACCAGTCTTTTTCAAACCTTGCCTGTCTCTAGGGTGGAATTGCCGGTTTTCTTGCTAGCATAATTGTTGGCTTATGGTTGTCCATCGGTGCCATCCTGAATCCAAGTCCTAGTGGTGTTCTTCCTTTGTCCAACATCAGCTGTGCAGTTGGCAATGTGTCGAAGACTGTGATCGCTTCCGTCAGGCAAACTTCTTGGTCCATTTATTCGATTTCCTATCTGTACTACACGCCAATTTGCCTCTTGGTTGCACTAATCGTGTCCATACCAGTAAGCGCGATTTTCGGTGAGTTGGCTCCGGTTGTACTTGTGGTTTATGGTTTCGTGGTTTATTTCTGACTTTATCGCGAGAGTTTTGCATGACTGTGAATTCATATTATATTCCAGTATTGCAGGGTGATTACGGATGTTAATAGGTATCGATTGTTTTGCAAGAACCCAATAGTTTTTCAGTTCTGGCCATCCTAGTCATCCCTTGTATGGTGCGTGCCCTTTGATGCCCACCTGCGTAGACTGTTCAGACTAGTGTGTACCGGCTATGTTCTTTGTCGTCACTGTAGGATATTATCGGTTTTATGTTCACCTTACGGCAGTAGAGTAGACAAACATGATTCTCTTCTAAATGTATGCTGCTTGTTAGCATCATATCTGTGCTAGATTCGAGCCACACACACAGCGAGCTTTACAACTTGGAGATTGTCATACACAAAAAAATAATGAAACGACGCATAATATTTCGGTAAGCTATATAGGTTCAAAGTTGCATCACACTGACTAAGTGTTTCCAGTAGTTCCAGTCTGTTTTACTACCTTAAGCGTTCTGAATCTGCAATCGAAATGATCGCCGTGGCATGTAAGTGTGGGAATATACTGGTATGGACAGTAGCTTCCGATAGCTTTTAATTCGTAGAAATCATTACGCAGAAGGAGCACTAGCAGAGAAAGAACAGTTGGTACGCAACGCTCAAGAAACATTGCACGTGTCGATATACTTATTTTCAGCACCAAGTGTACGTGTGTATAGAGGAAATGAAAACGGAAAGTAACAGCCAAATGTTGTACATGTGCTGTACATGCGAATGTGCAGAACTGTCCGATATTGTTGTCCAATTCTCTGACGCTACAATCCGCCCAGCTAATAACCATGCACCACGGACCGGTTCAAAGACAGAGATTTTGTTATGTTCTTCATTAGATTCAGGTAGGTGGTACCACGTCTAAGCATTGTGGATGGATAGTAAACTGTGGAAAGAGTAATGCTGGGGTGAATATTAGACTTCAGATTTTATAGCAGGAGTTACAAATATCATACTAGAGCCCTTTCTGTCATTCACGTCAAGCACACCACAGTGTGGCATCGTTTGTAAATCAGACGATCAACATTTCACACAGTATTCTGAATTCACATTTAGTCTATACAGATTACCACAGCAAACTGATTACCAATTCGCTCGCCTTAAATTGTTGCGTACCGTTCATTTGAAATCATTGTCACTGCTCAAATGATTCACGACTGGTTAGTTTTTGTTCTTCAGAAAAGGATTACTGTTTGATGCTTGTACGCAAGTTGAAAGTGTGTGTGACGTAGTCAAACATGTGTATGGTCCTGCTCGTTAAAGATGCACGTCTGTATGCACAATCCAGTCCTGTTTCTTGTCTGTCCAGTGAATTGTTCA
>QNGE01008243.1:0-18124 GCA_008508345.1 Paragonimus westermani
ATAATGACCTTATCGATGCAAGCAATATGTTGAGAAACAGCCTGCATTGATGAGCGACATGGAATTAAATAATATATATTTCTCAACGCGTATATGAGAAACACGCTTGGTTATTCGCGATCACTGTAGGTGGCTACATACCATACAAAAACGAATAATTGAACAGTAGCACAAACGTGAATTCCGTTGCAAGATGGACGTAGTCAAAGAGAAAATGACTGTAGTTAATGAAACTTTGACGCACGCAACAGAGAAGGAGATAGTATGCTCACTTTGCAGATTTACTCTCAAAAAATGGGATATTACACTAATTCACTGTTTACAAGGTTGTGGGATGGGCGATTCTTCAAATACTCCGGCTTTGGCGAGGCATGGCGGGAAATCCCCAATTCAAGCGAATGATTGGGCATATTCCAACACAGGCTTTCGTCGATTGCTCGAATACGCCACAAAGTTGAACATTTCGTGAACCTTCCAGCTTAGACGAAGTTCCGTGGGTCCATCCGTCGTAGAAAAATTTCCTCGCTCAGTGGATTATATGGGAATCGCGAGGTAGAATGTAATTCCACACGTTAGATGAGAAAATGTGGGGTTATAACATTTATTATGACAAACAATACGTATGGGGGATTTTTGACAAAGAACTCGTTCGATATTATTATTTTTGCCATGATCATTGGAATATATAACTCTATCTACTGTTTGTTGTGTGATTTTACTATGCACTCGAGATTTATTCAGGTAAACGGAGAATTCAATCGACAGTTTGGAGGGCCGCACAAAGTGTTCGTGTGATAACTAAAGCTCACATGAAATTGTTCTGTCGGACTTATTATTAAGCGCCGAGTTCATATTTCATAGCAATTTGGGCATTGCTTATACATGAGTGAACACATGTCGTCAAAATAATGTTGGGTGCCGAAGGGTTTGGTGAGCGCGCAGTAGACCAAGTGCTAAATGATTTTGTGAGTAAACCATATAACAACCCGTTTTAAGTGGGCTGTTCTCGGTGGGCGTTGGGCAGCAGAGCGGTTATCTGCGTAATACTCATCTGACGGCTA
This sequence comes from Paragonimus westermani, assembly GCA_008508345.1. NCBI lineage: Eukaryota > Metazoa > Platyhelminthes > Trematoda > Plagiorchiida > Troglotrematidae > Paragonimus > Paragonimus westermani. Next base: position 1,062 of record QNGE01008243.1, read on the forward strand.
AATGTTTCCCGGACATGGTACACGTGAACACCGCATCACACATGCTTACATGTTATCAACGACAAATGTTGGAAAGACCACGCCTCCGACCTGGCCGACTGTCGTATTTCGCCTGCCCTGCCTCGCTCGTTGGTCCGATCCAGTTGATCGCGACAAGCTTTTGAACGTACCAAACCCGCGTGTTGAGGTATTCGGCCGAGCGCTCGAAAACTCGCACCTCCGACCTGACAATCCCATGTAGCACATGGCCCACCACGACTGAACGGTTTCCTGCGGGTTTCGGTGGGCCATGAGAAAAATCATCGAAACGAGCATCCCATGGAATAATTCTTCTGAAAGTAAATGTCATTGAACAACACCTCGAAATCTGCATTCATCTTTTTAGGAAAATAAGTGACGTTTGTTTAAATTACATCGTAAAGTCAGACATCTTTATTCGCTAATTTTCGGGGCTCGATGAAGTAAGGTTTGTGGTCGATGGACGGTTATGCTTTTCTACGAAAGTACATGAGAAGTTATACTCTGTTCATTCTCATATGTCATTCACGTAGCGTGCTTTCTGAAGGTCCTTTACTTATCGTCATATGTAAACTAAAAACGGATTAGTTGCATTTCAAAAATATCCATATAACGTATTTTTACGGTTCATGTTCGAATATTGCACAAGTTCATGAGGTTATATCGAGGCTACCCAGTGTGAACAGGCAAATGTCCGTAGTATTATTGCAATGTTCAGAAGGAATACTGTAATATTGTTATGCTTCATGTTTGCTCTATCTCCATTATTTACGGAGATATGGGATTTCAGAGATCCCTGTAAAACTGGTGTTAATATTGTTTAATTTCGTTCACTACAAATCACACATTCATTCCTCTGCAGGTTTTCCCAGTGTACATCTAAGTGTGGTGCAGTGGCTCCAACATCGAGGGCGAAATTTCCTGAACACGCTTAACGAACTGTATGTTACCGATGAACTTGTGTAAACTATCCAATAAACTTCCCACGTTCGCGGATATTTTGGAAAATTCTTTATGGTCGGCGGAAGTAAGCCTGGAGCGCGTAACAAAAATGAAGGAATATCCGTTTTTTGAAAAAAGGGAACTTTGCGGACCGCATTAAAAGCTTCTCTGGTGATTTTTTCCCCTGGCCCGCCGTGGCCCGTGCGGGGCCCTAGTCTTACTGCCCGCCATGGCCCGCGGGGGGGGGGGCCGTGCAGGCCTCACAACGTTTTTCTAGGTTCAAGTGTTCACACCATGGTCCAACTCGTTCCCATTCACCAAACTACCACATCACTACCATACGCACCATTTGCAACCAGAAACCGCATAGACGCATTTGGACCAAGTTCACGCGTTCGAGCAATTGATCAACTCGTTCGCATGCACTCACTACTACATCAGCAACGTAGGCAGTTTTGCAACTGGAAACCGCATGGACGCAATGAAAACACGTTCACGTCTTTACTCTTTGGTCCAACACGTCCCCAATCACCCCACTACAACATCACTAAAATACGCACCATTCGCAACCGCAAACCGCATAGACGCATTTGCACCAAGTTCCCGTATTCCCTCGATGGTCCAACTCGTGCTCATACATATTACGACTGCATCACTAACCCATGCACCATAGGCAACCAGAAACCACATAGACGCACTTGTACCGAGTTCACGTATTCCCTCAGTGGTCCAACTCGTGCACATACATTCCACGACTGCATTAGTATCATATGCACCATTTGCAACCAGAAACCGCATAGACGCAGTTGCACCAAGTTCACGTATTCCCTCAATGGTCCAACTCGTGCTCATACATTCCACGAATAACCCACGCGCCATTTGAAATCAGAAACCGCATGGACGTAAAAAATCCACGTTGACGTGTTCACTCCACGGTCCAATCCGTTCCCATTCACCCCACTACAACATCGCTAACATACGCACCATTTGCATCCAGAAACCACATTGGCGGAGTTAGACCAATTCAACGTATTCCCTCAATGGTCCAACTGTTGCACATACAATCCACGACTACATCACTAATCCATGCACCAAAGTCAACCAGATACCACATCGACGCACTTGTTCCGAGTTCACGTATTCCCTCAATGGTCCAACTCGTGCTCATAAAGTAGAGCGTAGGGTCACCTTTCAACATCAATCAAACCTCAGTAATTTCAAAATAATGCAACAAACCTTGACAAAATCCACAATTCTCACTGCTTTTGCTGCGTCAAAGGACGACGATATATGGTTCAAGAATTCCAGTTGGCATGTCATAGTACAGCGCTCACTAAGAAAATCGTGCTGTGAAGGGTTTATGAGGTTCTGTCTTTTAAAACTCGACTATGTGCACCTTCATCATCCTTTCAAACATTCTCGATCAGACTGATGTGTGGTTGATAGGACGCTAGTTACTAACGTCCTGCCATGTACCACTGTTGTGGCGGGCATAATGATTGACTTTTTCCATCGGGAAGGGAAGGCACTGGATAAAAGTGCTATATTGAACAATTTGAGTAAGAGGATGGGTAGATCTTCACCCTCCTGCGGGATGACAATTGGTGAGATACCATCTGATCCAAGATGGATTGAGGGTTTAGTGGTCGTTAACTGTGAACGAACACTTCAAACATCAACCAGAATATTACTCAAAACTTATTTGGTTTCGACGGGATATTAGCAGGCAATAAGGTGCTTTCTACGCTAAACGGAGCAGCAAAATGTGAGTCAACAATTTCACACATTGCCACAGGGTCACCAACAACCGCTTTGTCTTCGGGAATTAATTTTTACGGCAGGTTCCTTCACGGAATTTCCTCGTCTCATCAGCTGCAATAGTTTCATGCATCTCTGCGCGCTATGGAGCGCGAATTTCTCTTCGTTTATATAGCAGAATTGCGTCTGGCGTTCTCTGTGTTCAAACATTTTGCCCATTTTCATCACCGAGGAGGAGTCTAGTGTTCTTCCGTACCTGACTGGACTATCTTGAACCTGTCAGTCTCTTTTGCAGTCAAGATTTTTCCTTGTTCATACGGGCCGACACGTTTTGAGTTCATGAGGGCCAAAAGGTCAATACAAAGCGTTGGGTGTCTGATAAATTCTGCGGCCGCTATGCTTGGGTCTGATGTGCGAAAGAAGGTATTCTAATTCAAGGATCTTGGTAGGGAGAAGACGGCATTCCAATCAGTGAATTCGCTCGGACGGTAAAACACAACTGTCGGTTTGGCAACCACGTTGAAATCAAACGGACATTTAACGACATCATGGTTTCTTTCTGGGAATTGTTGTAGCACATATATCTCTATGGACGAAATACCTATGGGAATGTGAAATTCAATTTATGCCTCTGTCTGGCAGAATTTAGGACATGTTGGTTCCAGCCGTTCATTTGATTGCATGAAATGAATTCGGTCTGTTTTTCTGGACCAGGAGATAGTAGGCAAGTTAATCACCAAATATCAGTTTTTGTCCGCAAGGCATGTCGGACACATGATTCTTTATCTCGAGAAGGTCAGTCGAACCATTGCTGGCGGCATCAGGTTGTATGCGGGTGCATCCCATTAGTAGCTGGCGAGAATCAATAAAACGAGTCTTCAATTTCACGGAAACTAATTTCATCAAATGTTGCTACGGAGAATTGCCCTTTTGAGTGAATAATGCAACTGCCACCTCGTCCTGTAAGACGATCCCTACAAAACGTGATATCCTACGATGCTCATCTGACTGTCTGGAGTAAAAAGGGAGCACCACGTTTCGGTCACAAGGGCGATATGGGGATTAGATAAAAAGACAAATAATCTGAAAACTTGCATGTTACTGACTAATGATCTTGCGTTAATGAACAGTAATTTTTTGGGATTCTTCATGATAGGTGGAAAATTTAACCTGCTAGAGAACTTCATGACAGAGGGGGGAAGTGGGTTGCAAAATATCATATGCAAAACCTGGTCTGGGTAATGTACCAAAATTTCACTCATATTCGAGTTGATGTCGCAATGGCTTGACTCCAAGATAGGAGGTGCTGGAAAAGTGTCATTATAGTGGGATGACTTAGTGGGACTTGGGGAGGGGGGCCAGTTAGCGTTGGATAAAATATCGACGGGTGCGCTAGAAAAGAAATGCTCTGGCGGACATTTGTGTTGGTAACATATTCAGGTGGAGACGTAATTGCTAGGATATACGCAGTAAGAGTTCGGTTCTCCGTAGCACCCATAGTTTGGGTAAGAGGATGAGTTACTACGGAGCTGCGGAGTAACGGATGGTAACCGTAAGCCCCAGTATGTTTTTGAGCTGACTTGAAAGCAGTGGGTGAAAATTGTGCTGTTTCACCTTCGAGACTTTGTTTCTCAAAATATGGTTCTCAGAACCAGATTCATAGCGCTTGTGAAGTACTTTTGCTTCACACTTGTGTTACAAATACAGAATATTACTCCCTAATAGGCGCCTTACATGTTTTACTGTTGATTTAGAGCCTATTTCAGGTGTTCTGGATTTACCGTTGCTGTCTACAGTTTCTGCAGGTAATAGAGGAAAATGTCCCTGATAAGAAGTAGATGTCCCTGCTCATGTAGCAGCGTCATTATTAGAGGATCTTACGCTGCTTCTTACAGTGCTGTGAGTAACTTCGAACTTCTTGGGTCTAGGATTCTTTCTAGTTAGCGGAGTGAGTCGCTGAGGGCTTGAGGGTGTGCTTTTACTCTTGATCATTGGTCTCTCTGCGGAAACTTGAACGAGCCTGGCGTCACCAGAGCTAGAAGTAGTTTGCTCCTCAGTATCCGTCTGGACGGGCGACGTGACAGCGTTTTCATTTGCAAATTGGGGAATCAGAAAACTTGTGGATCAGTCGACATCGGCAGTCAAATCAATGAGATAATTAGCTGTATGTTAAATAAGTTCTGCCTACGTCGGAAAAAACTGGCTCGCAATATTTTCCTTTGGAATGGCATCTTATCAGTTAACACTTTTATAGACTTAAAATTCGTGCCACGCCTGATTTGCTCTTGACTTCTGACAAATTCCTTCGTTACAAGTTCACTTGTGAACTGCAGAAACAATGGACAGTATTTGTGTTGTACTTTCTTACAGAATCATAGGCAGTAGCACTCTTGTTCTCCCATCTTACTGGCGTTGAGTAAGACTCTTTTCACAGACAACAAAGTTGTTCTATTGGGTAACTTGAACGCCACCATTTTACTTGCACAGCGTAACCGTACACGAAATTCCGTAGCTACTGTGACAATAAACGTTCCAGTGGCTACGAGGTCTTTGCGACTAGGAGTGACATGATGGTGAATGTTACTTGAGGCATCTATAACGCTAAATATTGGATCTAGCTGATGAGAAACTTCGGTAAGCTCCTCGTATTCACTATGTAGTTTCGCTATTCTAGTCTCTAACTCTGTCATTTTTATAACCTGATCTACGAATACATCAGTGAAGAGAAATGAACATGACTCGATTTTGTTCCTTTCAAGTGGTAAACTAAGATTTGTCCAAATAGATAATGGTGCTGAGCCCGCGCGGCAAACGACAGACTGAGGGCGTGCGGACGGCAAGCAGCAAGACCAGCGCCCCGCGAGGTGAGTGGGAAAAAATCGCGAGCGTCGCTTTCTTGGCTCTTCTTAATTCCGTGATTCCACTGAAATCGATTTCGCTAATCATTTCCGACAATTTCGAAGCTTCCCAACCCTCCTAACTAATATTGTTTAGAAATCTGGAAAAATAGGATAGACTATATTCCGCCTTTTCACATCATAATCTATTAGGTACGTGCACGTAGTCCGCAATTGATTCTATCCCCCAGTCATATACACCGCCAACCCGGTTTCTTTCAGATAATCCGCAGAAAATCGTAGTTGACAAAGAATGAGATAGAGAAATTCGATGACAGAAAACGGTGCAACGGTCAGTGGTAGGCAACCCACCACCGAGGACATTCAAGACAGAGCAAAAGTGGACTATTTCTTCCAGGCATTACAATGATGCTACAGACATTCACCAATTCATAATGCGTAACCTGGAGATATTCTCCTCAACTTGTACAATATTTGAAAATCAACCATGATAATACAGGTTCCATGAGTGTGTTTGAAATCCATATCCCCGTAAATAATTGAAATAGAACAAAAGTGAAATATGTAGGTTCTATTGTGTCTGTGCGGTTTCTGGTTGCAAACGGTGCGTATGTTAGTGATGTGGTAGTGGGGTGAATGGGAACGGGTTGGACCATGAAGTGGACACGTGAACCTGCTCCTATTGCATCCATGCGGTTTCCGAATGCAAACATTCCGTGTTTTACTGATACAGTAGTGAGGTGATTGAGAGCGAGGTGGATAGTGGGGCGCAGTCGTGACCGTGGCTCAATTGCATTTGAGCGGCTCCTGGTTGCCATTTGTGCGTATGTTAGTGATTTGGTAGTGGGGTGAATCAGAACGGGTTGGACCATGGAGTGAACACGCGAACTTGGTCGTATTGCGTCCATGCGGTTTCTAGTTGCAAAACTGCTACTCCACTGAGGTCGTTGTGGGTGGATGCGAACAAGTTTATCAATGGTTAAAACACGTGAGCTTGATCCAATTCCGTGTATACGGTTTCTGGTTGCAAGCGGTGCGCACGTTAGTGATGTAGTCGTGAAGTGAATGTGATCGATTTGTAGCATGCTATGAACACGTGAATTGCCTCAATTGCGTCCGAGAGGTTTCTGGTTGCATTTGGTGCATGTGTTAGTGATGCAGTCGTGGAATGTATGAGCACGAGTTGGACCATTGAGGGAATAGGGGAACTTGGTGCAACTGCGTCTATGCGGTTTCTGGTTGCAAATGGTGCGTATGTTAGTCATGTGGTAATGGGGTGAATGGGAACTAGTTGGACGATAGTGTAAACACGTGAACCTGGTTTTATTCCATTCATGCGGTTCCTGGTTGCAAATAGTGCGTGCTTTACTCATGTAGTAATGATACAATTGCGACCGACGTGGATAGTAGGGCGAAGTCGTGACCTTGGCTCAATTGCATCTGAGCGGCTTCTGGTTGCCATTTGTGCGTGCGTTAGCGATGTAGTCGTGGAATGTATGAGCACGAGTTGGACCATTGAGGGAATACGTGAACTTGGTGCAACTGCGTCTGTGCGGTTTCTGGTTGCAAATGGTGCGTATGTTAGTGATGTGGTAGTGGGGTGATTGGGAACGGGTTTGGCCATGGCGTGAACACGTGAACCTGGTTCTGTTTCGTCAATGCTGATTCCGGTTGCAAAATTGCTACTTTACTGATGTAGTAGTGAGTGTATGCGAACGAGTTAATCAATCGTTAGAACATGTGAGCTTTGTCCACTTCCGTGCACAACAGTCTTCAACGTAACAATTAAGGGGTGCTAGGGGGCTGGACGTGAGAGCACCTTGAGTACAACCGCACAGCGTCCGCCAGAGTGGAAGAGTGCGACGACGGAAACTTCCAGTCGACCTCCAGAATTCAAACAAGCGTGAGACTGGTTATGCGGCCTTTCTAATGGTAGTAGCTCAACATTGTCATCCCAGTAAATGTAACCTACACCAGTAGAGATGGTGCGGATTCATTATACAGCTACGAGCAAAACTGCGATACTTATGCCGGCACACTAACTTTGATGCTAGTGGTTTGTAGTAAATTTACGTTTACAAGGTAATGTGAACCGGCGCGTTGGTACTGGCAAAACAACTCTCACGTCGCGCGGAGTTTAGAATTTTGGGGACGTCAAAGGTGATCTCACCACTAATACCCATCTGAATGTACTATTCCTATGTTGCACATGTGAATGCATAATACAGGCGGATCACCCATCTACTCCTGAGTGAGAGCAAAGCCGTCCGAATTCTTCGGCACCTACCCCAGCGACCGCGACAGATTACCTATTGATAATGTTCGAATTCATGAGTTGGTTAAACAATTGTCACCAAATTTGCCGAAAAGATTAACACAGATTTCTAAGTGAAGTTGACAGACTTAATTCTGGGATATGGATTCATCATTGTCATCATAGACAGCAATGCATCCGTGGTCCAAACTAATGCTTACTTGCCACAAAACCATGTAGAAAAAGCAAACCCTATATAAGAAGGGAAAGGGAATAAAGGAGGGGACAGGAAAGGACCTAACTGGGATACGATTAACTGAGATGTTTGTTCTTGAAGTTTTACTCGTCGTCCGCAGAAGCCCTCGAGATACCTGCATATCTAGGCGGGTAGTGTGTTTATGGTGTTGTTGAGACTATATTTTTAATAGTGGCTTTGGTCTCCTCAGCAACAGCAGGGGTGGAGTAGGCGTTCGTCGGACAATATGAAGATTTTACACTCTCCAGCACCGTCGTCGTGCTTTTGGTTGCGCAAGAATAGTCGCCTGACGAGTGGCAATTTCTGGAGATTGGCTGACTTAGTAGGCATCACCGTAAGATATTACTTTCTTATTGATAGGGTATGTTCTGAACGTCTGAAAGCAATTAAATATGAAAAAATACACAAAACAGTACGCTAATTTAAACGATCGAAATTGAAGAAAAAACCGGATATGCACTAGCAGGTAATAATAACTGGCATTTTTCGTACCACGCGCCAAATTTAACTGGTACGTCCGATGAATCCTGATAGAGCTACAATATACGAATGGGTGCTCAACAAATTGGCTATTTCGATAGTCGCAGTTTGTGATTGTAAGAATCCTCAGTATTTTCGAAGTCCAGCTTCTCTTCAAACCAAAAGGTCCAAAATAGTCAAACCGAACGTTTGTAAATGCATGCCTCGCTGGAATTACCCTGACATATGCCAAAGAACCGACGGCGACGGAAGGCTGAGAATAATCCAGTGATTGACCTAACTGTCTCTTCACCCTGTATGACGCAGTGCTTCTTTAGAGAACACGGTGCGTCATTTTGGAACAGTCATCCGCTTCTCGATAATATTATGAGATCAGTGGCGTGATGGGACTTGGGCAGAAAACGGAGCGCGTTTTTCCAGATTTCAAATTTGACTGCCATAACTGACCATATACCCATGTGATTCCATCAAACGTGATGAAACACAGTAGTCACGAAGATATTTTTGAGATACGACAAGAGAGCTGTCACGGTCAGATCGCCCTAACAATAGGGCCACTTTCTCCAGGAGGCACTCCAAATCTACTGGTCGTGGCACCGGTTCTCGTAATCTGTTCCTGAAGACCGTCACGGAGTTTCATATTGTTAAAGTTGAACCGGGCAAGCCACATGACGGATCTGAGAAGTCGGGTATGAACTGAATACTGAATAGTGAGGCTGTGCAGACCGCTTGCATGTACGATAAATTACTAGCAAGTTAATAATAATAGCAAGTTAATAACTTGACTTCGCTGGGCTCAACTGTGGTCATTCACGTTTCGGATGCTACAAACTGAAATGTTGCATAGAGAACTTAGTACCTTTCAGCCATATTTCTGCCTCTAGGTCGTCCACCAAGTTACGAGAAGCTGAGACAGCCGGGTTTTTCAAATCTCACCTGCTCCTCACTGTTCCAACACTGTCAACCGATTGATCGCACAAGGTCGGTTAGCGTAGGACTTACGGGTGACCCGCGGTGTATATAGTAAAGGGCAATCATGTAACCTGCCGTAAAACACCAGTCTCGCGAAACATGTTCCAGATTACACTGGCCGAGACCACTATGATTAATGCGAGTCGCGGGATAGTTGTAGATTAGGATGATGCAAATCTAGCTTCGCTAACCGGTAACATACTGTTTAGCATCTGCCTTTGAGGTGAAGCAGTCACATGCTATAGGCCCATGACCCCTTTCAAGGCACTAAAAGAGCTATGCAACTCGCAGCGATCTCTAGCAATAGCCTACAAAATCAACACACAGAGTGCGACCCAGAAGCCATCGAGCGCCTTTGAGCCTGACAACCAAGGTTCTTACTTTGTATAATATTCCACGAATAATGACTCGACATACCAGACAATCCCTACACAACTGCTGGAACGACCATTTGTCTGGCAGTGGCCTGGGTGGAACGAAGCCCAAAAAGTCGTACAGCAAGTAGACACAGGTGAGTAACTCCATTCCAGTCTCCGTTCTGTCCGAAATCTAAAGACTCAAGCGAAACCCATCCGTTTCAGCCTTCCTTTGAATACTGAGAGCACATTGTGATGGCATTGACTTAGCTGCAACATATACCTATATATATACGATTTGATACTATTGTCTCACGGTCACTTGAAACCAGGTCTCTCAAGCAAAACCCCCCTCTTACGAGCATGTCACAAACCTCACTCTCAAAATACTCTTTTGTCTCGGACTGGGGAACAGTTAACGCAAAAATGCGTCCGCATTACCTTACCAGTGAAATTGTCGTACATCTGACTACAATCGTCGGAAGTATCATAATGCACAATCCACGCAGAGAGACGATGAAGCAGCATCAAATGGAGACGGGCAAATTGTGACTCTATCGGGCAACTTGCGAGCTCAGGTCCAGGCCACCACAGAAAGCGGAACACAAATGAATCACGAGATGCATCTGAAGAAACGTCTGTTTGATATCCGTCGAAATTACCGGTTTGCCTATGCGGACTCGTGTCGGTGCCCATACTAGGGTCGAGCAGTCCAGTGAGGGCCCTGACATTTTGCGGAAGTCCCTGGTGCTCAACCCTGTAACCGAAGGCTACTAGGCGCTTCCGTGGTTTGTTAGAATTGAGTGCATAATGGTGCATCTAGCACGATGGGTATGAGCGGCTTAGATTAAGATGACTTTGGTGGACCCTGTCAACTTATCCTTGTTAAGTACAGTGATCGCGCCCATCCGACCGTGTTTCTCATATACGGGCCGAGAAATATACATTATTTATTCGTTCAAATGTGTCGCTGCATCAGTATTGCGAGCCATGCTGGATACAGAACTACATGGTTGGTTAGTTGATTTGTGGACTAAAAAAGCAAGGGTGGGATCAGGTCTCAGCCGGCAAAATTCTAACATGTATAGATTCAAAGCCGATCACTAGAAGGCATGTGTTTCAACAAACCCCACCACTTGTTGTTAAGAAGTGCAGTTATATACGCAATACATATGATACAATGTATATGTAAAATTTCTTTAATACCCATGATGCATATTGCGATGCAGAAAAATGCTCGTATCAACATGATATACAACGGAATTAGAGGTGAAAATTCGCATATATTCCAAATACTCCAAGTACGATTTTTTCCGCAATTTCCGCATGTGTTCGTATTGAAACTTTCGCTGACGATTCAAATTCACGCAGAATTTCGCGTAATCTGCTGATTTGGAGGATACTTCTCACTACTCACCGAGAGAGTCAATCTACCCTCGAAACGTATAACGAGAAAGCGCTCGTAATAGCTGGATTTAAAACGTTACTAACTGAGTCGATGTACACTTTGAATGAGAAAATTCTCAGAAGTCATACGAAGGAAGCGTCTGCACAACAACTCGGCAAACAGGCACCGATCAACAATGGTGGACTATAGAACGTGGTTAAGCTCACTCAACCGAATGGTCACTGGTTGTTTCAGAGCAAAACGGTCGTTCGTGCATCGGGAAACGATAAGAATCATAAGTTACCCAAGCGAAAATACAGAAGAAAAATGTCTTATTTCGGCACTTAAAAGTTTACAGGGCTCGGACTAAATAGAGGTGATGGAAACGGTAACAGTGGCTGATGTAAGAACAAAGATGAGCAATGTAGCTTATTTAGGGAAGAGAGCAAAGCGTAGGGTCACTTTTCAACATCAGTCGAAGTTCAGCAATATTAAAATAACGCAACAGACCTTAACGAAGTCAGCAGTTATTTGTTAATGTTGTTCATAATGAAAGTCAGTGTGAACGTAAACTGCAAACTTGGACGCTGTCCACAGCCTCAGTCGATCGGGTGGAGAAACTACCAGTGTTTCCAGACATTGGACAATGAGACGTCGTTCGTAGCTTAGGTCGACCGGATGGAGCATGTCCTGACGTTCAACTGTTGATATTGTTCAAGAGAGTGTGAACATAGGCGTTGTTGGACAAATTAGAGAATGATACACTCACCTTCATGTTGGCGAAAAATTTGTGGAACATTGACAGACATCCTTTACGTCATTCTTAAAGATAGTAAAAATTCTGTTAAGCTGGTACACAGATCACGAGTGAGCGGACCAGTGTTGGCCTCAAATAGTCTTGGGGAACAGTGAGCTTAATACAATAATTATGCACGAACGGATCATTTATTACCTTGAACAACAGTGAGAACAAACTTATGTGGAAAGTGTTGAGAAGCTTCTGTCTAGAGCGTTCGAGATGCCCGCTAATTATCATCCTCAATTCCGCACAGTTGACTTGCGCAGTATAAGTGTACCCTATAAGCTGCTCCGTCCAGTTGCCTTATCTCACGGAAAACCTATAAGCTCGCTCATACATAGCCGTGGAAAACATAATGTAACAGCACGTCTTTTGGAGTGAACCTGCTGAACCTACGGACTATTTTCACTCAAACTGGATGCGTCAACGTTTTGTGAACAGCATTTTTCTCTCTGCTCACGGCCTTCTTGCTGATGGATTCTACACCTGCCATATTACGCAACTATTTTTCACCTCGTGCCACATGCAATGATCACTTTCACTCGAGGGCGTTCCTCACAGATGCGTTGCTCTATTAAAATTATTACCATTGAGCATTTACATCATTATCTGTTCTGTCCAGTTAAATCAGGCCGTAAACAGCATGAATGAGCTAGAAACAACAAAGTAGAGTGAACAACGTCAACTTATGAAGCTTTTACTTGATAGGATAGGACACAATACCCATTTTTACGCTGTCCCATATGCATCACTGGTGGAATCAGCCATTAGACAGTGTCATCTGCAACAATTTCCAGGGAAAACATTTCGTCGACCAACATCTTAAAATTTGCAGGAGTAAAGTATAAATTTAGTGTGGACAAGAAAACTGAAAACGTTATCATACATGTTTCTCTGTCAAATATATCAGCATTCTTGTTGAAATGCAGTGCCAACACCGTGTGGTTGAAAAACTTCAGAACGCCACAAAATTGAGCATCCTTGTGTTAGGGGACCATGCATTCCGACTCGTTGGTTACAATGAACACATTTATGAGACTTGGAAAAGTGAGCCAACGCTTATAACAGGCTTGTTTTGCAAAACTGGAGATTTCTACCAACAAACTGGTATTTTTGGCATATATTCGGTGGGTTTTAATCTACTTATAGATACCGTTTGCTTACATTTGATAAGCTTCAGGTACTTTGCCTATAATTCTAACTTCAATATTTTTAAAAATATTCGAAAATTAAGATTCGCGCAAGATTGCCCAGTTTGATCAACTATCAGGTTCTTGTTAGTGAGAATGTTATTCGTCCGCAAAGGCGTTCGAACCCCCCCCCCGACGCATGGAGCGTGGTACATATTCGACAGTGCTTAATCATTTGGCAGCACTGTAGAGCGCGTTGGTATAGAGTTCACGAGCTACACATAAGAGAAGGGTGAAATAATTAGTTTTATCAAGTAAAACCGTCCAACAAGAGGATATGGTGAGCCCTGTGGAGATCACACTATTCAGTTCACCCAAAAATAATTACTGTATGATATGACTTGAAGGCGGAGGACGGTAGATAAACCCCGCTAGCTAACGACCCGAATCACCAAGGCGAATTGCAAACCGGACTTCCTCAAGGATAGCATTGATTATTGGATTATGGTAATGTAGGACCTGTGTCGTGTAATTTTAAGTCCTGAATTTGTACGCCCAAGGTTTCCCCAACCTTATGCTACTGTGAAGCAAAAGTCGCAAGGAGAAAACGGTGAATCTACAAACAAAGTTTATTTATTGATTCAATCACCGTCCACAACAGTCTTCAACGTAACAATTAAGGGGTGCTAGGGGGCTGGACGTGAGAGCACCTTGAGTACAACCGCACAGCGTCCGCCAGAGTGGAAGAGTGCGACGACGGAAACTTCCAGTCGACCTTCAGAATTCAAACAAGCGTGAGACTGGTTATGCGGCCTTCCTAACGGTAGTAGCTCAACATTGTCAGGAACTAGCGCTACACTTCGTGAGCCTGTTCCATAAGCTTTTTTAAATACTGCTTCCTGTTATTCATTGACATCTTTGTATAGGCTGGATTCAATTATTTCCCCCGTATTTCCATACTTATATTCATGCCCTGGTTCCACCAGTTTCTAAGCGTTTGTTTTTTCAGAATCCTGCGTGTACATTTGAATGGTGCAGTCAGATACCTCAGACCGCAAACTGGAGCTCGCCGAGATAGATGCAAAGGAGCACGCCTTAAGCTTTCGTGTACCCGATTATGTCCCGGAAGACCCAGAGTACTGGCTAGCGCAGCTTGAGCTGCAATTCCAATAGCGCGCATCACTAGCCAGACTGTCAAGTTCACATACTTGGCTACCGCGTTGCCAATGTCGGTCGCACCCTATGTCCGAGATTTAGTGATTAGATCACCCAAGAGCAACTCTTACGACGCAATGAAGAACGCATCCTTAGAACGTGCTGTCGTATCGGAAGAGAAGCGACTGAGGCAGGTCCTTAGCGAGCTACAGCTGGGAGTTCTTACTCCATCTCAATTGCTTCGACAGTTGAAACAGGTGGGACAAAATCACAGGATTGACGACAAACTCATGCGTTGCCTTTGGATGCAGAGGTTGTCCGACTTTTTACAGGCAATTATTTCTCCATTCATGTCAACGAGTTCTTTGGATGACTTGGCAAAATCGGCCGACTTAGTCATCCAACACCTTCCCAGCAAAATGCACCAGGTCGATGCACACACAAAAAGCATACCCGCCGAATTGATAGCAAAAGTGGAAGAACGTTGTCGAGCAATTCAAACTCTCAAAGCTCCTCGCTCTCTACCCGCTTCCAGAGGACGTAGCCGTTCCAGGTCGCGTTCAAGAACAGGGTATTGCTGGTACCATCACATGTTTGGGACCAAGGCACGGACATGCGTTAAGCCGTGCACCTTCTCAATCGCCTCGGGAAACGGAACTGCCAGCAAGTAATGGCGACAACTGTTGCTGGCAGTCCTACCCCTGGTCGCCTATTTTTTATACACGATGGGAGTTCTAGGTTGCGTTTTCTAGTGGGTCAGTGTCGTACCACCTTGAAAGAAGGACACGCCTCGATCAACGCCCTTCCAGCTCCAGGCCGCCAATGGAACCCCAATACGCACTTTTGGCACACGCTCCTTGACGTTGGACGTGGGCCTGCAGCGTGTATCGACGTGTATCGACCGGTTCGCTCGCTGGCCAGAAGCCATACGGTTGTCAGACACATCAACACTGTCTGTAACTCGCGCCTTTGTCGAGCATTCGGTCGAACGTTATGGTTGTCCGTCGACCATTGCAACTGACCGTGGTACGCAGTTCGAATCAGCTTTATTTTCACAACCGACCAAGCTGTTAGGCATGCATCCAGCACGCACCACAGCACATCACCCACAAGCTAATGGACTCGTAGAGCGTTTCCATCGTCAGCTCAAAGCTTTATAAACGTGCCCACGAGGGGATGGATTGGGCAGAAACTTTGCCTCTAGTTCCACTCGGTATTCGCAATTGTGTCAAGGATGACAGTACGACCCCAGCGTCATTTGTCTATGGTCGTCCTTTAAGCCTTCCAGCTGATTTGTTTCAATCATCGAGCGAAACTGCTGTCGACATTCAAGACTACGCAAACCGACTAGCCAAATACACGCGATCACTACAACCGAGTGCTACCCGTACTCAAAAAATCTCCGTCTTACGTTCCCAAAGAACTCAGCAATTTTGAGTTCGTGTTTCTGCGAACAGACTGTGTTAAGAAACCGCTGCAACAACCGTATAAAGAACCTTTTTGTGTCATTAAACGGTCCACATAAACCTATGTGATTGACAGTTACGGTCAGCACCTCACCGTCTCTATTGACCGCCTTAAACCTGCTTTCACTGACTCACCCCTAGTTTGACAACGCAAACATCACCTGAGCCGTCTCCATCTACTTCAACCTCTGATTTAGCCCCAGCGTTGCCTTCCGCATCTATTCCTGATGAACTCCCTCCTAAACCTACGACTCAGTCAGGGAGGCGCGTCCATTTTCCCGCGCACTTTCTGGAGTAGTTTAATTTTTCTACTCATCATGTGTATTTCATGCTCCTGTCGACCAGCAACTAACAGTTTTTCTTAGGTACAATTTCCTGACTCGCTTCACACGGAATATACCTGCACATGATTGTAAATATCCTCAGGCGCCGCAGGACACGCGTTACGGTGAGTAACTGCTTTTTTCTCCAACGTTCAGGTACTTCAACTTTCCTTATTTCTGGGTCTGATCAAATGCATAACAACAGTTGCTGGGCCCAAAGAGAAAACCTTGAACGCCGTAGCAATTTGTGTCTGCGCAGTGAGGAAATCACACCCCTGTCACGTCCTCAGGAGGCGTTTGCAGGTTGGGTGGATGGCGCGCGGCTGGCCAACAAGACAGCAACTGTTGTCCAGGAATAAAATTCACGGGTAGGAGGCCTCCTATATTGGTCACCCTTCTAGGGAGGGGGTTATGTAGTGAGATCACATTCGACGTCCCCAAAATTCTAAACTCCGCGCGACGTGAGAGTTGCCTTGCCAGTACCACCGCGCCGGTTCACATTACCTTGTAAATGTAAATTTACTACGAACCACTAGCATCGAAGTTAGTGTGCCGGCATAAGTATCGCAGTTTTGCTCGTAGCTGTATAATGAATCCGCACCATCTCTTACAAGCGTAAGACTGGTTAAGCGGCGTTCTTAACGTTAGTAGCTCAACATTGTCATCCTAGTAAATGTAACCTACACCAGTAGGGATGGTGCGGATTCATAATAATAATAATGGTATATTTTTTAACCCATTTTTGAGAAACACGCTCAGATAAGCGTGATCATTGCACACATTTAACGTGAAATGCTTAACGTACACATAATTGTTGATTGTGCAAGACACCACTTATGGAAATAGAATAATAAAACTGACAAAATTATAAAGGAAAACTCTAGTTTATGAAGAGGCAGATGGCTCACT
>QNGE01008244.1:0-17098 GCA_008508345.1 Paragonimus westermani
CAACTTCATTCGTACTAAATTTGGTGCGGATATCTTATAGCTGAAAGTCTTCCAAAAGTTAATTGCACCTATTGCTTGAGGCGAGTTGGAACTAAGAGGAGGGTGAGCCTGACTCTCTACCCTAGGCTCCTGGGGTAAATGTACTTGACAGCCAACCCAAAACCGAGCACGTCAGTAAGAACGTACGGTTGTCGGTAGCTGTTGTGTTCGCGTCAAGGCCGCCTGTGTGCCCCACACACGTGCCAGGACACAAACTGCGTTCTGATTGGCCGCGGCTTCAGCGACTAACGGCTAACTCGTTCACGCACTTAAAATGACACCAGCGCTTGTAGAATGTGACAATACGGTATGTACTTCTACTGATTCACATGTTCTCTCTACGGTTGTTATTGTCCGTAAGGCTTGCCGCTGTTTGAGCCCGAATGCAGATACAACAGTAACCATTACGTGTGTACTCAGCCGTCTGTTCTATAGGAGGTGTTTGTTGTGACAACGAATGCTAAATAGTAGCCAAGTTAAATCATCAGTAATTTAAATCAAAGCAGCACGACTCAAATCACTTGTTTGCACAGGCCACGGTAACGGTGATACGAAGCTGGCGTACAACTATTTCCTTAGACACATTAAGTTTGTTGCTAGACGTAGTGTTGTAAACACTCCACTCAATACGCTGGTTCATCCACGGTATAATAATGCGAGTGATAGTTATCGGATTCTCCTCCTTGATATAATTAACACGGAAAATCTTGGTCCCGAAAATGATGCGGTGGTCCCGTTAATTACGCCCAAGACAAACCAAAAGACGGATGCAAAAAAGAACTTTGTTCCGCTCCAACAAATTGTTCATCAAGGCGAAAACTGGAAGTTATTTATAGGGTGCATAGCGACCCACAAGCATTCTTTAGTCAGAAAATCGAAGGACAGACATCAGAAAAGTGGTTAAGATCATTAGACCATCAATGAGCACAGCACATTAAGGCCGAAAAGGTAAAAATATGGCGAAAGTTAACTTTCAATTGTTCACGACAATTCCGCTTATTGAGAAAGGATAGAATTGTTTTCTCCAGGAAGAAGGCGGTTTTAGACGGAAAGAAATGGATTCCTCTAACACACAGTCGGACCGATCTGTGCCTGCAGAGCCGAAGGATCGCAAAGGTCATGGTTGCGCAATCGGATTCTGACGATTTCGGCAACGGTCACCATCTAGAATCTCACCATTTTTGACCTATTCCTTGGCACTCAATAGGCAATCCGACAAGCATCTTTCTTATTGACAGCATGACTAGAGTCGG
Organism: Paragonimus westermani; assembly: GCA_008508345.1. Taxonomy (NCBI): domain Eukaryota; kingdom Metazoa; phylum Platyhelminthes; class Trematoda; order Plagiorchiida; family Troglotrematidae; genus Paragonimus; species Paragonimus westermani. The sequence continues at coordinate 1,293 of QNGE01008244.1, forward strand.
TCAAATGAGCAACAGTCGCGCTGGAAACCGTTTCACTCACACCACTGTTCAATCGCTCAGGATGACGTTCGTGCACTCTGACAGACAATCGTCTAGCAGTACGACCAAATATGATGCTCGACGTGATCAAACAAATGAGTACACACAACAAATGATTGTAGAACATGGAAGTTTGTCTTTGAGTTATAACATGATAACGAGTGTTGAACGGAAACTCACGCACAACTGAACGACAAGGTAGTTTGTTTCGACTGACTTTCTGAGCCTTCTTGAGATAACTCTGGCCACGGGATCTCCCTTGAGGAGAAGATTAGTGAACGCCAGTTTCCTGTTCACAGAGGGTGGCTTAAGTTTCAACTCTACCGTCTACATCGCTTTCTGAATGAAACGCGCTGGGTAGCTATTCTCCATGAATACTTCTTTGAAGCACTGATTTCCCTTTATCCAGATCATCAGGACAGCAAGAAGACATACATTGCGAGATGCAAGCATTTCGTTTATTCTCATCAGTCGGTCACAAAACATTCGGTTATATAGGTTAAGCGCGCAGCGTCAAAACAATGAGATGAACGAACTTCACACAGTCGCAATCAGGATTCACTGCCACGACAACGAAATTGATTGCGCCAGTACCTTTTGCCAACAAAGGGTTGGTGCATGACGCTTGATCAACACTGCCTCGGAGAAGGCCAACAGTCTAGGATTGCGATTGCGCAGTAGGACCGTGAACGAAGTGACGGGGTCAAGCACATGACCTGTTACTACTAGGGGTTTCGTAATCGAAGACGCCGGATTTCTGTTCGACTGTTGGTATGCTGACCCGCCTTGAGTCATTGTTTGCACTAGCCACTCGGGGATGTGCTCTGCTTTTCTCTGTCATAAATTTCGGTCGGTTCTGCCAATGTATGAAACACCTCAACTGCAGGTGAACTGATAGATAGCGTAGATAACGAAATGCTTGCACCTCATAATGTATGTTTTCTTGTTGTCCTGATGACTACTTCTCGTAAAAAGTCTAGCTCAGCTTGTAAAGTGTCACGGGTGCAGATCTTTAACACATGATACTATACGTAGTTGACAAAAACCTTTGGTTTGATGTGATAGCAGTCGCTTCCTGACAAGTTCGGGTCCATCATTGTTTTCATAGTATTCTGTACCGCTCAGAGTAACTCGAAATTAGCGTAACTCATTTTCAGGGTGTAAACGGTCGATCAGGTGAACCAATTCTGATTGGTTCGCTCGAATACGTAATTAAGACCGTTGACGGTATACTGCTACAGAACACTTGGTTTATGTTTAAGTCGTTTTGTGAATGCCAATCGCTGGTTGGCGCCAACTGTGAGTGGTTGACCGCGAGTGCAGACTAACCTACTTAGTCGCTGATCCGTATAGTGTGTACGTGCGGCTCGTTATGGAAATGGATTTAATTAGTCAAAGTTCTCGTTCATCTAGTAGCTGAACATGAAAAGATAATTAATTCGTTCTGTCTATACACACCTGTTTTCTATGTACTTATACATGAATAAAAGAGCGGTCCACAAGCCCATAACTTTGATGAGGATTTTGAATCGGTGTACGGTAACCTAGTATGAAGTGCTTTAATAACGATTCCGCAATATGAAAATACAACTATATGCTTCTCATGCTTAAAAATGTTTGGAATGATATACCCAGACAGTTGTTTGAAACATGTAGGTCAAAATCTCGTCCGTCTAGTTAACTGATTTAGGTGCTACACTCTGTCAAGTCTAGAAGATATCTGATAACTACACAGTTTTGACAAGACGGCCTCCTGTCGACAGTAAGGTCAGTTGCAATAAAATGGTGCACGTTCTTGTGTTTGGCACTTGGTTTTCCACTGGTTTACACACTAGGATGTTAAAGTATGGAACGTCAACAATATATATAATAAGCGGGCAATACCGCTAGTAATGAAGTGAATATTGACCCTTCAATTGTGTCTCACGCATAGTGCTATCACCTTCTCCAGCAGATGGACGAATGCACTCAGGCTGTTTTCTTTCCACCATATCCCCTAAAAAAACGTCAAAACCCAGCGTAGCAACACACGGAAACGATCGAAAGGAAACTGGACTCAGGATTTAAGTTATTTTGGTATTAAACACACTTGATGTTCAGTTTATACCAATCAGTTACCACAGTTTCCAACACTAATCGATACGGTAACCTGACAGCTATCCCCAAAACAATGCATCACATAGCATACATGCCGTAATTCGACCTTGTGAGGTAATTGGTGAGGCGATCAGAGCAGTCACTTCAGAACAGTGTGAAGTGAAGTTGAAATTTCGATTTTGACAGAGATATGCATTAACGATTAACTCTATTGAGAAGGGGGCTTTGGAGCTAGTGTTCCTTTCTTCATCTGGCTGACTGAAAAGTCTATCCTTATGAGTAAGCTGCAATCCAACGGGATTGGTGTTTAATTTGTGATAAACGCATCCCTCTCTACTAATCAGTGTTTCCGATATTTTTGTTCGCCCCCTGACACCTTTGTTAACCGATCAGTCACAACATTATTTGGGCTCATTTCGTTGAGTTAACGAGGCCTTAGTCTGAACCTGCGGCCTTCAGTTTGACACCAATTTTATAACTTGAACGCTCCTCATAGATATGTGAGTTCTCTTTTAGGTCAAGTGGTATATAATTAATTCTGCGGAGCGCAATTGAAACTAGCAGATGCGCATGGATTTAATCTGAATCGTCCATCAGTACAACTGCTAATCAGAATGCTTTATATTACATCTTTTGAACATTGACCTAGTTACGTTTGCTCATCTTCAGAATTATTGTCAAATGCCTCCATTCAGAGACCAGCAACTCGGTTGGTTGCCATCTGAGAGTGTTTGGTCAGAGTTGACAGTGAAGTCATTGGTGGTACACCGTCTATTAGTATTGCTGGTTGATGACGAAACGGGGATAAGGTGTATTTGTGTAACTGAGCAGAATAGGATTTGTAAGCTGCCACTCAAAACCCACTACATTAGCTTTCTTGCTTACAAACCAAAAGGATGTTGCGCACGTTCAAGGTGGTTTTCAAAACTATTCTCAGTCAACTGAAACGACCGGTTCACGCAGATCCTGGAACAATGTGGACAAGGTGCCCTCAATATGGGGCGCCCTAAACTGAGTCCCATGTGCCATTTGTTTGTCGAGTTAAATAAGTTACTGACATGAGTTACCGAGTAACTGAGCTATGTTATTTGTCTTCTCATATAGGCTAGTTCTAATCTGCGACGTCAATATGGTGTGCGAATGTGAAGTAGCTTGTTAGTAGAGCAACGTTGTTTACATTAGACTGCGTGCCTGTAACAGACCTGTGCAAGGTTGGTGTGGTAATTTCAATTTCAAATACAGTCACCTACTGGTTACAGCGCGCCGCAGCCCCATGTCTAACAACCGGTAGAGCACGACTATAGTCAATCAGCAGTGCCTTGATTAGCCTGACCTCATTGGCCCGTTGCCTTTCAGCCCGAAATACTCTCCGTAATTTAATGGCTTGGGGCGGCAGACGCGGTTGATGTAGTAGCACTTCACATTCTCTAGCCAACTGCTGGACGTATTGCTGCGTATCAAAGCGCATGCATTCCAAAACTATCCGACTTTATTCCCAGGTTCCCTTCATCTATTTTTACCGCGTCGAAGCTGGACTTGAGCACGGGTTAGCATAACATGGGCTGTTATTCCAACAAGTCTTGAAGATACACTTAAGTACAAGAAATATTCGAGAGCAAGGAATAGTGTACACATGACTGTTATGATTATATAGCTATATAGTTATATATGAGAAACAATGCACGCAAGTATGGATATGGTATGCAAAACGATCGATCAATTCAAGAACAATAAATTATGCAGTAACACAAAGTGACAGGAAAGAAAAATCGGACAGCACTACATCCTGTTATCTCTACACCATTTTATTGAGCGGACAAATGCAAAATCGACTGCAATAACAAAGGACGCGGTCTTTTCCGAAAAATAGTAGAAAATACTGCCTTCTTATGAGTAGTCGGAAAGTTGGTTCATTTTAAATTGAGCATCACTCACACCTCGATCGTAGTTTTCGCATCTAAATAGACTTCCCAGCCGGCCTCTGTCGAAAAGAAGCACTGAACTCGAGTTTCGAACTTGTTAGAGTTCGTCAGTAGTGCATATCCTGGTCAAGGCCATTGATTACCAAGACCGAAATTTGGCATGAAAGTAGGCTGCGGTCAGAGTCCCTGTTGTGCTCACGTAGGAGAAGAAATGTTGAACAGTGGCTGAGCAGGCCATTTTGGGTAACGAACAATGCCGAATTCTGCCGGAATTTTTGCTCGACGAACGTCTTCGAGTGACATTTCATTGAACACTTTAGATAGGAACTAGATGTTACTTTGTTCCTTTGGCAGACGACGAGACCACACAGGATTGTGGTCAGTTCAATTCTTTTTATTTTCTGCGTCACGATGGCTTCATTGAACGGCGATGAATATTGATGTGGGCAACCAAATATGGAAACATTGGGGTTACTTTTACGATCATTGTTAACGAGTAATCCAGGATAGACGAACATTAAGTTTCATTCATTGCCTCTTTTTCCTCAACCGTACACGCGGTACAGTGGATGAAGCACAAATACGGTAGAATTTTCTCCTAGCTGCTGGATTACATTGGCTGGAAGATGTGGTCATCTGTCCACTCTTATCACATCAGTTTGCAAAATGGTCTCAATGAATTGAAACCATACCACTAGTAAGCGGGGCAATTTCACATTACACTCCTCCCTGACTGTGGTTTTCATTGCATACCGGTATGATCGCATTGAAAAACCATAACAGCACTTTATGATTTCTGCGCTAAATTCTCATGAATCGTGAGCTATCGGCGTAGGTCTACACTGTGTAGTGGAGGACGGCATAAAATTGATATAAAATAACCATTGTGTATTACGACGTTGACTTGCTGCAAACAAATTCACCGATACTTTAAGGCCTGTTTGTGTCTAACCGCTTGAGCAGGCAGTTGGACGTGGATGAACTATGTTAGAACATGTTTGCAGCGCACTTGACTTTACTCTTCGGACCTTAGAAAATTTAGTTTTTTAAGGGTCTCCGCGACCATTGTTATTTTTGCGCGTGTTTTTCAGCGTATGTTTACTGGCGCACTTGTCGTGATAAAACACGATCCAAAGACGACTCCAGTCCACTCCCATACGACCAGTAGGAGTACATATAGTTGGAATTTCTCGTTCAGAAAGTGAGGGACCGTCTGATTTTTCAAGTCACTCTACAGTGAGTTCCTTTGCACTTTCGTTGATTCCTCGCTTCGTTCAGTGTGAGCCAGAGCAGGTTGGACTTTGTGAGTTCAACCTCAAGATTCACTTTATAAATATATAGTTTGTTGTAATATTGTATTTTGCTCAGCCCACACCAGTAGTCCATAATCGGGTTTCGTCTTTGTTTGGGTTCAAATAATGGTTCATATAATCCGGAAGAGAAATGTCGGTTAGCTTCACGAAATACTCCGATCACTACACCATACCCCTTTGACCATAACCAGTACGAACTGGCAATCCAAGGTGGACTGTTTCCCCTCATGGTAGTGAGGTGTAAATAAGTAACAAGGCATGGTACTACTCTGAGATTAGTGTGGTCCAGCTCGTACCTTGCTTGTTGCAAACGGCCACATCATTCATTCATTCATTCATTCATTTTACCAACTTTGATAGCATTTCTTAGTCAGTTCATACTTTGAACACGAGATGTCAACGAGGATAACGAAGATGCCTTTTCACTGGGTAACCTGTGTCGTCCGTTAAACTGAGAGTATTCCTAGTTGTCGTTGCAAAGAAAGACCCAGGATGCTTGAATGCGAACAGTTCAAAAACGTGGCTCTTCACAGTTTCACTTAGACAAACTCCACTTTCATCTGTCCTCATCCGTCGAAACGACTATATGTTGAGCGCGATATTTTGTTGATGCACAATTTGCTAGAAACTTGAACACATCACCTATCAGGCAGCTAGTAAAACTGGACGGTTTGCGGCAGCCCAGCGAAAGACTCAGTAGGCTTAGTGATTATTGGGTTTACCCGATCTGAGGTAACGATAACACCAACGGCTGAAAAGAACCCTCGGATAGCCAGCTAATAGCAGACTGTGTTTTGACTGTTCCACTGAGCAGGATAAGTAAACGGGAGCTGCCCAACCATTCACTTCGATAGTTAAAACAATATCCGGCAGGTCTACCTGTGACAGTCAGTAGCATGCATGCATCCACACAACTGCTATAATTCTTGTGTGGGTTTATTGTGAAAATTTTTAATAAAGTTCTCATATTCTGTTTTTTATTTATTGTTTGCTAAAGGCTGACCGAACCTCAGTTTCGTCTTGTGGCTCTCAGTTCCACATATGCACGCACATACATCTGGCTGGGGTTCCAATAATATGCATAGAGTTGTGTCAGTAGGCGTCAACAGATCATAGCGGCCGGAACTTATTGAAGCGGTAGAAAGGACAGATGTAAATCAAGCAGAACGTATATCTCCGTGTTAACCAATAATTTCGTGTCTCTTTGGCGTGAAACGCGCTTTCGTGAGATTGCAACCTCTGTCGCTGAAAACCGTTGTACACTGTTGGGACTCCGGTGAGGTTCACTTGGCTTGTAGCAGTCTGGAAACAGTGCGGTCCGTTGATGAATGTCAGATCGATATGAATTTAGGTAAATTCACTGTTGAGAAGCTCTACAATATAACCGTGACAGTAAGCTGGAAACGGTATAGTTTGAATAATACCGTTAGGTAGTATGGCAGATCTGAAAATTCAGTGAAGACTCAACCGCGAAAAGTCTAGACTTTGGCTACATTCGAACTGGCGGCACAAATAGCATGCCTAGACGTGGCCTGCATTCAACCAACTGAGAATGCATCGGTGATTGAAAAAAAAATGTGACCGATCTGTTCCTTCTTCGAAATGTACGGCATACACTTCTGACCGTCATATTTATATCCTTAATGAGAAAGAGTCGCTGATTAAATCTCAGTAACAGTATGGTTAACAACAGTGCTGACCTTAAGGGACACACAGAATACATTATGGGAAACAATACACCTTCCGATGAACTACTAAATTAGTCTGTGTGCAAACCTCCTACGAGTTTCATTGGAATGATTGCTTGATACATTGCAGTATCCCAATTTACGCCATTACCGGAGAGACAGGTATCGCGAATAGTTTGTCCTTTAAACAATTTAGTAAACCTTTCGAAAACAGCTTCGCGAATTATCATACATAACTTTGTGTAAAATCATACCTTGTGACCTTAGTGCTCGGTCACCTGATCAACACTGTGTAGAGTAAACACTTCTGGTTTTAAGTTCGAAACTCACCGAGATTCAGTAAGGTTGACCTTGATATGACCGACTGTGGTTCCAGTTCAGCTGGTGGGGGGTAGATCATGCAACCTACTTTAGTTAGTAATTAGATTATCTAACAAAAACTAAGGCAAAAAAAACCTTGGCATGTTAGTGTTCAAATGATCTTTGAATTTAACATCACGATGTCAGCAGGTTGCATCAGAATCACTTGGTATTTCTTGGTTTTTGACAGGTAGCTGAGGATTTGGTTTACATGAATTAACTACCACTAACAGTTGAACTAAGCTTTCACATACCCCCAGACTTTTCAGGCATCTCAAATAGAATGAAGTACAAGTCTCAACTCATGTTCTTTGTTAGAAATTGTCATATGTCGTATATACCCTATTATACATCTCCGCTACCACTGGGAACTGAACTGTGACTCAGGCTCATATGAAGGAACCATGCTGATCACTGTGCCACTGACCTCGAACTGATCAAGAACAAGTTTTAGTAAAGTGACACTCGAGTCCGGTGCTTCTTTTCCAAAAAATCTGCCTGGAAAGTCCATATGAATGAGAAATCTGTAATCACCGTTTCCATGTTTAGTCTATTTTTTTTATTCTTATGCCAGCAAATCGATGATCACTGACGGCTGAGATCAACCCTTGCACACGGTGACCACTTTTAGTCTCATTTCTTAATTGTCCCTGTGTAGATTTAGAAAAATTTCACCGTCAGATCTACTACATACGAGCTATAGGTGAAAGAAGATCAGTCTGGATGTCTCGGTTCGAATGAGGCCGACTGCAAAAAGGGGTATAACTAAGCAAGCTGTAGGCAAAGGTGGGTGGTGTTCAGCCTGCGTATCCTGCAATCGTCTAAACACTGTTTTGACTCTCTAAGCATGACTGTGGGAACAGATCAAATATGTTTTCCGAGTGGCCATCGTGAAATTTACCTAGTGCTGGCAATACTCCCGTTGTACTGTGTTGGTCAGTTATGGCATTCTCTATTGTTGATGGTTTTTTACTTATTGCATAGTATCTTTCATATCATATGATAAAGACAGACGAACCGTCAGAAACCAGAAATGTCACCTTTCCCTCTGAATTAACTGTACGGCTGAGCACATTTTGCGGCTACCATCTGGATGGGCTGTTAAACGCTCAGTAGTTCTGGAAATAAACAATCAATGTCCCAGAAGTCGAAAGTCGTAGAATTATAAACAGCAATGACGAAGAAAAGCCTGTCAAACTTGTAACGCTAGCTAAACCACATAGATGTGACCGGTACGAAAAATCTTCTGTTTGATAGGCATCCAAAGTTCGTAAACATATTGTAGCGAGAAGGCGTCCACTCTTCCACATCTCCGTCCGCAACCTGAATTGGCCAAGGCAACTTCATTGCGTTGTGTACAGGGCACGGCACCAGTGTAGCGAGAAGACGTACAATAAAGCACAATCTTTATTGTCCAAATCGCCAGTCACATGCATCGCGCGCTCTCTCTCTCTCGTTTATGAGTCATAATTCCAACCCGCAACACCCCCGGTTTCCGTTCTCACGTCGTGTGCACTTCTAACCGACGAAAACTCGCGCCTCCGACCTGACAATCCACCACAATATGTTGCCTTTGGCCTCAATTCTTGATTTAAATGGTTGGACCTTCTGTAATCTAGCTCAGAGACTATTACGAACACAAGAACCATTCAGTTTAAGGATAGTTCTGAACCGAGCTTGAAATGTACGGGTAGATCTGCTGATTCGTTGGGCATCGAGAATTCCGAAACTTCTTTAGATATTGCAGCCCTACCTGCGGAATTGCTTCTAAAGAAATGGTATACGCACAGTCCTATCAAACATGTTTGAGTTATGGATTTCGTTTTCTCATGATTTTTGTGCTTCTCCACACACAACTACCTATCGGACGATACAGTTCCTCCGTCAAAAGAACAGACTTTAGTTGTGCGTCAAAAGGTCATTTCCCAGTCACTTCAGAGCTGACTAGTTGATACCACGAGAGTACACAGGGTGAAAAACTGCCAATCACTTCTAGAGACACAAATTAATTGCTGTGGACGATGCATTTGCTATAAGTATGCTGATTGCTCACTACTTTGGAAAAAGAGCTGGTGATGCCGGTGGCAACTTGAGGAAATTTTTCTGAGACTTTCTGAACCTTTTGTAACACTTTTCTCTTAATATTTCTGGAAAAACCCCAGAGCTGCCATCTCCATTAATCTTTTAGGCTCCAGAATAAGTGTGTGATCGGACGTCAACCACAAAGGCTTCAAAACTGCTGGTATATCAACAGTGGTGTTGAGAAATAATGCGCTTAAATTCGGCAGCCACCGGTGTTCTGCCTGTGCGACTCAAAAAGCTGAATCAAAAGGACCAGTCAGGGGCACTAAGAAAATCTTGGAGCGTAGAACGGTCTCCTACCCACAATATCGGGCTATAATGGCCGCCTTCTATTGTTACACACCCTGGAAGAGATCTGATTTCACACAAAGTGATCTACGTGCATGGAACTGTCTACCAGCAGATCGTATCTCACAAAACAGGACTGAATGCTTGAGATGTCATTCTTTGAAAATGCAACGTATTTAATGAGGAGGCCACTTAACAAACAAATTTTCTTTGGTGTCAGAATCCCCTCACTTTAGAATGACGTCACGGAATAAGAAGTTGAGGGTTTCTGAACTATTCTTGTCTGGCCAACAGGTGAAAGAACATGCACTACAAGTTTTCTCCCGGTACACTCACACAGCGTGGCTATTCGCTCGGTACTGCCTACTTACATATCAACATCTGATACATTTTTTCTTTGAATATATTGCTCATTGCACCAAACCATCGATTAGACATAATGCCTGATTATCATAGAGAGAGGATGCGGTACCAAAGATCCTTCTTCACCATGTTGGTTTTCATGAAGAGATTTCATACAGTAGGCAGTTTTGATTTACCTGTGATCTACTGCACTTGTATTAAAACAAAAGTTGTTTGTTTCATCTTTGTCCGTTATGAATGTTTTTGTTTAGATACAACCTGTGCATTCATATTCGAGCAGCCTATGCCATAGCGTGCTACATGACGTACATAAGTGTTTTGCTATGGATAATGGACTATTTATTTACTCACGCAGGCGGTAATCATGCTACCAACCAGTTCCGAACTGTCCTGTTGACAACTTTCAACCTCTCAATTTGCATGAAAGCATGTCAGTTCACGAGAAACAAAACAAACGTTTAATCGAAAGCTGTCCTTTCGTGCCATTCACTGCTGTTATTCCGTTCATGAAAAGGTGTTCAGCCAAGTAGACATCAGATATGTTCTCGCGGTGAACCCTAACGATCTCTTGCCTGTCGAGGGAAATGATAATAGGGTATACGGATCAAAATGCACGGCTGCTCCCAAACTGGTGTCACACAGACAATACGACGGAATAAGTCAGCACAGAAATGACATCGGAATAGCAAACTGGAATGAAGTGGAATGCCGGACCATGATTTGGAATGCCACAATTCTTGGTCATGTAGCAAAACAGCTCAGGAAGTTGATTCGGAAAATGTCGGGGTTATTATAAGAGGGGTTAGAACTATGTTGTGAGGTTTATTTGCACAGACCATGAGGATCGCGAAGTCCAGGTGTGCTGCAAGTAGAATTGACGGTGCTGAGCTCCTTGGAACATGGCGGCCAGTCTTGGATCGATCGGACCGTGTTGCATTGATGGCATGATGAAACGCAATCTTGACAAGTTAGGATTACGATTTTCCCATTTACCCTCTTCAAGAAGAGTTTACTGAATGATTAACTTAACTGAGTCACTACGCCGACTTTAGTTCCGTCCCGTCACACATTTGTCGCGATCTACTGTAACCAGTATTTCGACCCTTGTAATGACCTTTCGAATCGTTTGGTTGCTTACGTTTAGTCGACCTTAAATATCATCATACTGATAACTGGTTCACGTGGTCTAATAAGGCTTTCGTGTTGGGAGCTAAACGTCTCCAGTAAACCAAGGTGTAGATCACTCACTAGTTGTTCTCGCCTCACTTACTCTGCTGCTGTCTTACTCCCTCAAGGCGGCTCAAAATTAAAACATTGCACTGCTGGAATAGAGGCACACGGTGAAAAAAGAAACATTATCCTGGATGTTCAACGTTGTATGGGGACTTAACCCAACGATCTTTCTTACCCGGTTTGGCCAAAAAACATAAGATCATGGTAGACGGGACGTGCTGGTGTTTGAGAGAGAAAGTGTGATCCACACATCGCATACATCCCTCCTTTCGGTTAACACTGTTATGCCTCATTCGTATACGGTGAGTGTTCGTTAGTCAAACTAGATCGGGGGCTTGTCAGTGTAAGACCGCACACAGTGTTGGGGATCCAATACAGTGTGTTCGGTCTGGACTTCTCTGGGAGGATATTGTACACAATCAACAAAACCCGTGGAGATATCTCAATCTGACATCCCGGCAGACGGCAGCGCCACCGAGTTACGGTGTGGTGTAACCGAGACACCCAGAGATGGAAAAATTGTAAGTAAACTGTTCAGCCCTGGAAAGACGTCGACTAAATGATGAGATTCAAATTCAATGACCACTCTTATGAGGTTGGGAAGTCCATAACTCCGAATGTCACAAGTTAGCGTCACCAGATGAAGTTTTTGCAATTCAACAATCAACTTTTCTGGAGATGGATAACAAGATTCAAGTGATGGTGTAGCAATAGTCAAAACGTGAAGATGGAAGACTAATCGGTAGAATTCGTTACGGCTGATGCTCCAAAAGTTACAGTTATTGGTGGACAAGCCGACCTACCTGAACCAGCCAGCCTCCATGCCATTTAACGCGCTAAAAATCTGCTGTTAGGGCAGGTACTTTCCGTAACTTCCCGGGCAGTGAAGATTAATTCATGCGTTTGCTCAAGCAGCACAACCTTCAGAGGATTTTTTCCTCAAGTGTTAAGGCAAGTGATCCCTTGATGTTTTAACGAGAAGATAGAGGGGCATCTGAAGTTTTATTTGACTGTTGTTGTCAATGGTACAGACATTTGATGGACAGCACAGATCCAAGGGGCTTGTAGCATCTATGAGTGAGGAGGTGACATGAGGACACCCAGTATAGATTCGTACAGCACACGGTTTCAGAAGACCAAAGATCGCATTCTTGTGGGAAGTAATCCAATGAACCGATCCTTTCAATTACTAACCATCAATCTCAGCCTAAAGAAGGCAAACAGTGACTCCTTTTGTGATAAGCTACACTTGAAGTCAGTTCACCGATTTCTCGATGTTATATGCTAGTCATTGAGTCAGTCTGTTCAACTTGAGATGCGCGTAGGTTGCGAGTGTCATTTCGATCAAGTTGATGAAAAATACATTCTAGAACCTTTTACTTCCTTTTAAGCATTGCAGTTGCACTTCAAGGCTCTGTGGTTCATTGATGATGTGTAAAGCTGTGCTCGGAAGACAAGTACGAAGTCACTTTGAACACATGGAAAAGACAATTCATTCTGTCAAAACCTCTGCTGAACCCGAGAGAGAAAGGGTGTGCAGTAACAACCTGGAAGCCAGAAGACTTTATGAAACCCCCGCATGGTAGAAGAGGTGCTGTCTAAGATTGTTCTCACAAACGCGTACCTGAACTTTTAACTGAAGTCTGATCCTGAGGATCCTGGGGTTGAGCTTTGAGAATTATCCAAGTGTAGTTGTCTACAGATTAGATGCTGTGATAGACTGAGTAACTGCCGATCTAGCGGGAGTAGGCGCACGTTAAGACGCTGAAATCCTACATGTACGGTATAGAGCAACGTGAAAGATTAATCACTACTCTGAAGCAAATTAGAACTAACTAGATAACGCCAGTCTTCGAAATGCTCGCTTTCAGTGTGTGAGCCGATTCTTCTTGGTCTCACGATTTGCAACAAACGGTACGGGTCGGACCCGTATCGGTACAAACCTTTGTCGTTGAGTCACCAAAGAACGAGGGTGTGCTGTAATCAATAATGGGCTGTCTTCAGTATTACTGCCATTTTATACCGGAACTTACAGTGAACTGAATAACATAAAACGTGACTTGGATTTAAAAACATGAGGATCTTCTGCAGGAGCTAGCACAGACCGTAGTTAAAAGGCTGCTGTTATCCTGCTCTTCTGTGTCTAAAATTGCTAAGTTGATCGTCTATGCGTCCGATATCGGCATCGGCGCTGTTTCAAAGCAGGAGGGATATTAAATCATTCTTACAGTAAGATTAAGTGAGAACGTAGGGAAGATGTTGACATAAATACAAAAGAAGGTGTTGTAAGACAGCACGAATATCCCTTCCATATTGGTGTCAAATTTGTTACGGAGAAACAAGCTATGTGGTTTTGATTTTTCATACAAAATAGTTACCACCTCATCGGCATCAAGGATACAACACTGAAGCCTGTTCGTAGCGGTGTGCATTTATGGAATCATTAATCGTCCTGGTGAGTAGATGTAGAATCTGTTCTGCGTCTTACTTCGGAGGTCAGCTGGGTACCATTGGAACTTAATACCCCGGGGTCAAATCAAACAGCTAACGACCGCAAACAGTTCGGTAATATTTCTATGACAGAAAATACATGGATATCACCAAATACATATGAGTAGATATATGGAATCAATATTAAATGTTGCATACTTTCGAACTGGCACGTCCTGTGAGAGTTTTCGACCGTTAGTGATGGAGCGTAACCAGAATATTTTCGGATTCAAGATGGCGGCTAAAGCGACCTTCATGTGGGCATAATTACGTCATCACAAATCGGGGGAGTAGGCAGCGAGTATAGAGGAGGTTCAAACGTGTGTTACAGTAGGCGTTCAACAACTGGGATCTACTTCCATGCCTCACCAGCCGTTCCGACAAGTCCGGATGATATGCTCAAATTAACAATAAACTATTACAACGCCTTGACTTCTGTGATGACGAAACGTAAGTCATCATGTCAAGTCCGACCAGGTCTGGTCAGGAAGTTTTATGCATCTCTAGAGGTGGAAATTTAGGTGAAAACACCTATCTTAAAAGTAACATTGTGATATATGCAACCAAATGGAAACACAAGGTTATGAAGTTAATGTTGTACAGGTGGAACAACAACAGATATTCATCTAGTTAAACACGTAGAGGCTCAGTGTGCCTTGGAGAAGTGCGTTAAGGGATAACTAAAATGCTGACTGGACAGGGGATCACTGTCGAAGTATGCGCTTGGGTAAGACGATACACGAGCCCATGGGGGATCGAGTCGGGAAATCAGAAAGTGACTGGGATAGTGTGAGAATAGAATAAATTTGTTACCATAAAGATTGTTGACAGCGAATTTCTTTTGTTTGCGTATGGGATTCAACAATAACGTTACCAAAATATACGCATGGAATGCTGCTACATCGTATCACAGTCAGTATTTGAACTGTCCAAGTGCTCAGAACCTTTCAACAAAAACTGGGATAAATTAAAACAGAACATGGGGACAAACGGGGCCGTGGGGTGGGAAATGGTTTTAACCCATTCACACAAAAAGCGAGTTTCCCGACTATTATCGAATCACCGTTTGCATGAAGGGACCAGTACATGTTATAGTCCAAAGTTACTCCCAGTTATTTGAGTGATCACTGTAGAGGATTATGTTATTTCACATGCTGCTGTGTATTTTTCTGACGAAAATGTCATCGGCAAACAAAGATTAAACAATCACAATTAGTAAAACGAAGCACGAAATACTGTTTCAGAACCGAGAGAAGTTACTGATGCGATATGATAGTGCATTGTGTCAGGGAGATCAGGCAGTCATTCCATCATGGCTGTTCAAAGCTGTGTTAGACAGTTGGTACAATCGTCACTCAGGCAGGCACAAATTGAAGTCACTGGCTGTGCAGATGTGTTGGTGGCCGGTGATAAACTGATGTAACAACCTCTGTAAACAGCCGCAATTCATGGCTTCAGAACGTACATACGAGAGAGAGGAATTGGAAACCCCGGTCAAATATTTACCTACCATAGCAACGCGTGTATGCAGATTATTGAAGGTATTATCAGTGAATATTATATTCGGGTGTTAATGGCTTCACATTCACGTAGGCCGAAAGTATTCATCACAGCTTCACCCAATAATTTGCCTTACAACAACCCCCCTTAACCGCTTTACTCGACAGAGAACTCCACTGGTCCTGGCGACGGACAACTGATCTCAGTTCTGCTCTGCGGAAATGAAAGAATGAGTACAAGATATTCAGTGTTGTCGATTGCAAAAAGCACCTCGACATTCAGGTCCCCGAGGTACTGATTAGAATTGCGTAAGAATGCCAAAAGTCCACTGCGCCATTGACCTCACATTAGGCACGACCGAATTATCAAATCTGAACGCTCAACCACTCTCGCTTGTGAGCAATGATCAGGTTGCCCGATCGTCTCGAGAG